>JAPFBL010000070.1:1207500-1360000 GCA_026182355.1 Hermatobates lingyangjiaoensis
TATAGAGATAAGAGTGTGAGTTAAAAAGTTTATCTCGAATTCCAAATAGTTATATATATTTAAAATGTTCACTAACTGCAAAAATGAGAAAAAAGATCATAATATATATAATAGTGATATGCCATTCTCATAGTATAAAACATTGAAAATTAAATAGCGTTGTGTAAATATCTAAGGCTATTAACGTCATCTGAGCCTTGCTTAGAATTTGTTTAGCCTAGACCATACAAAGAACCAAGGGTTAATGGATTTAAACCCACGAATCTGTGGTTAATGCGGATACCTAATCTCTATTCCAATGGTGTAGGTTTTCTGGGGTTAAACCAAACATGAAAGTTTTCAGTGGTTAAATTCAAACAAAGCATAATATAATAAGTGTGTATTAGTTTCATGTCCATTTTTTATTTAATAATGTTACTTCAATTTTTGATATTGTTAGACAACTTTGATGTTTTATGCCGACAGTGATTTTTATATTTTATGAATTTAATTATTAGAATCTTAAAATTATATTTACGTACTTCCAATCTAATTGTATTCAGTAATTACTGTTACGTAGTGTTGGTGTCTCATTTAACCTTACGCCAAAATGTCATGTGTCTAGGAATAAATTATTTCGGGGCATAATTTCACTAATATGGCTTATTCCACTTCTCACTTGTATAGTGGCAACAAACCACCAGCTCTTGACAGATAATTTGTCTCTGATCTTACAATGCATTTCCAACTACATCGAAAATTGATTATTAAATATTCACCTAAAATGCATACATTTTAATTATTGTACTATCCAATAATTCTATACTTGTGTTATATATTTTTTATATTAACACTGATCCACCTGGCCTTACCCGGGAAACAATTTAATTCCAACTCTAATAATAAATTATACATATAACGAAAACAATTTAAATTTTCTATAGTTCCGTTACACTTAACTTTTTTGAGATAAACGAAATTAATACAGAATTTAAATTATAGATTACGCAAAAAAGATATAATCTAACACTGGTTATAAATTGCACACATTGTCTAATAATATTGGTAGTTTATAGATTAGATTAAACAAATAATAGAAAGATATTTTTTTCCGAATGGAAAAATAATGGAATGGAATCATTATTGAATTTAATCAAATTTATTTAGAAAATTTCCTAAACTTTCACGGCGATTGGATGGGTGGTTTTTGAATCTATCGAGTACAAATAGGCATACATTCATTTATATATATATATATATATATATATATATATATATATATATATATATATATATAGATTATTGTGGCATTTAAAATGTAGTCAATGGTTGGTATGTTAAAGATAGAATATTGAGACATAACCCCTGAATATGGCAAAGAGTTCCAGCCTCGATTTCTTGAAATATACTCGTATTTAGTGAAGAATTAATAACAAAATTGTACAACAAAACGAATATAAATGACTCTCAAAATGAATATTTAATGTGCAGATTAATAACTAGTGTAAAAGGTCCCGAGTACGAAATAGTAGGCCATACTGGAATAACTACGAGAAAGAGAATTAATGCTGTTAAACAGTAACAGTAGTAGACGTTATAGTTTTTACATTAGCAATCGAAACATCAAACTTAAAACAAAATGAAAAAGAAAATTCATTCCCAATTTTTGAAAAAGTTTAACATTTATAAGCTATTATTGTTATAATTATTATAATTTTTAAGAGTAGTCTTTTAGATATTAAAGGCAAGTTTTCAAATGCAGCCAGTGGAATAAGTAGAATAAGGTTTCATTGACAATGCTAGAAAGATTGTTACAGATTTACCGTTTAATACCTTCTGGTTTCTTCCCTCTTTTATCTGTTTTGGATGGATCTTTATATCATAGGACAAGTTAAATGGGTATAGTCACCTTATATCATAGGACAAGTTAAATGGGTATAGTCACCTTATATCATAGGACAAGTTAAATGGGTATAGTCACCTTATATCATAGGACAAGTTAAATGGGTATAGTCACCTTATATCATAGGACAAGTTAAATGGGTATAGTCACCTTATATCATAGGACAAGTTAAATGGGTATAGTCACCTTATATCATAGGACAAGTTAAATGGGTATAGTCACCTTATATCATAGGACAAGTTAAATGGGTATAGTCACCTTATATCATAGGACAAGTTAAATGGGTATAGTCACCTTATATCATAGGACAAGTTAAATGGGTATAGTCACCTTATATCATAGGACAAGTTAAATGGGTATAGTCACCTTATATCATAGGACAAGTTAAATGGGTATAGTCACCTTATATCATAGGACAAGTTAAATGGGTATAGTCACCTTATATCATAGGACAAGTTAAATGGGTATAGTCACCTTATATCATAGGACAAGTTAAATGGGTATAGTCACCTTATATCATAGGACAAGTTAAATGGGTATAGTCACCTTATATCATAGGACAAGTTAAATGGGTATAGTCACCTTATATCATAGGACAAGTTAAATGGGTATAGTCACCTTATATCATAGGACAAGTTAAATGGGTATAGTCACCTTATATCATAGAGCGATTTTTACAGATTATGTTATTTTATATTAACGATATAGATACATATTATTTGATGTAGTTATTTTATAGTAGAAGTTTTATAGGTTTAGCTATTGAATATTGTAGAATATGTTTAGTGTAGCTATTCTATATCGTAGTAGAGGTATTTAGGTTTAGTTATTCTATATAACAGAATAAGTTTAGAGAATTAGTTATTCTGTTACATAGAGGAAGTTTTATATATTGACTTATTGTATATTTTAAAATATGTTTACAGATGTATGGTAGTTATTCTATAGAAAAGATATAAGGTTGCATATTCACTACTATTGAGCAGGTGATATATATTCTTTTATTCCATATCATGAACGGGTTTTATTTGTTATATATTTTAGATTATAATTTTAGATTATATTATTTTACGTTTAGAATGACGAAACCTAAATACCTCTAATAGAATATAGAATAACTACATCCCTAAACATATTCTGCAATATTCAATAGCTAAACCTATAGAACTTCTACTATGAAATAACTACATCAAATAATATATATCTACATCGTTAATATAAAATAACAAAGCATAAAACATATAAGGATTATATAAAAGATTAATAGGCTTTTTTCTTCTATATTATATTATAGGCTTTATATTATTTGTTATTTTATATGATAGAAGATGTTTTATAGGTTTGATTATTTTGTATGATAAAACGAGTTTAATACATTTAGTTATTCTACATTGAAGAGTAGCTTTATTGGTGTAGTTATTAAATACCATGATTTTAGGAAGACAATAATAAACCTTCTATTTATTCAGTTGCTGACTTCATATACCACTGAATATAGTATTTTTTTTATATTAGTTTGTAAGTTGAAATCATTTATTGTCTATTGTTGTCTTTTTAACCCTAAATTTACCATAAAGGACCCTAATTGACTTCTTAATGCTTTACAATCCTTAATAATTCTTCTGTTTAGAAGAAACGAGTTTTGAAAACATAACAGGAACATAGAAGTAATCTTACGCATTTCAATTAACTTGAAAGTGAGAATATTATTTGAAGAACTAAATATTATGTTCGTAATAACAACTTTAAATAATTAAAAAGTACTCCTCCACAACAGAAAAGTTAAAATAAAAAAAAAAGAACAACCAAATGTTTGGTAGAATTTAATTTAGGTAAAGTCTTTATTTGGAGTTCGATTTAAATTGTTTTTGTCATTGGACCGCGTTTGCCCTTAAGTGATTTACATCTCTAATTTTCAACACTGTAATAGACCTTTTTCTTGAGGGTAGCTTAAATGAAATAGTTAGAGAGATATATGACTGGAATGCTTAGTGGCTACCTCGACAAAGATTCATTGAGGTGAACTGGAGTCGTTTTAGATTCTCTAATGCTTTACGAAACTATGTCGAGGCATTCCTTATGGTCTCTTGTGAGTTTGCAATTAGCAATATATTCAGAACTTTTAACTATATGAAGGAGACACAATTTGAAAAAAAAAAGTAAACCACGTTAATATTAGCTTTGAGAAAGATTCATTTAATTGAATACCTAGATCAGATTTCACTTTTCCAAAACAATTTGTTATTTTTTTTTATATTTTTCAAATTCATCACTTTTAAAAACTTTAATAACAGTGATACTTAACAAACTTTAGATCGAATTCTACTACATTTTTAACATTAGCAGTGATAATGATAATGAATGGATACTGATTGTAAGTTAGCAGGGGAGAAAAAATAATCAAGTAGTTATAACTCTTGACAGACTGAAGGTAGTACCATGGTTCATGTGACTGCTAAGGCACATAAGATTCAAAGAGTTAGTTAGTAAAACTTGCTTTACTTTTAGATTTCTTTTTCATGACAATGATTGAAAAGTTCTCTGTCCTCTGTACCCTCAGTGACGACGAGAACATACAGACCCAAGATTGAATTATGTAATGTCCTCCTTAAAGATCTGCTTAAAATTTTGGTATCTAAACAAATTAATTTCTTTAGATGTATGAATAAATTCATGACTATAATCTCAATGAAAAAATATTCATTAAATAATATAATCAATAGTGATTATAATTATCACTTTGAAAATTTATTTTTAGCAACTAAATGTAAAATGCTTGAAGTGTTAAACGTATAATGAATTATTTAAACAGGTATTAATAAAAACTTTTAGAAGATAGTTTTTTTATGAGAGACAAAGCTTTTCTCAATCCATTTGACGTGCTCTGAAAGAAATATGAACGTCAGACTAGTTTGATGCTTTATTACGTATTTATCAAATATATCAAACAATTCTTTGATTCTTTTACTAGTTAAACAGTTTGGAGCAGTTTGAATTTTTATATTTTACTGCCTTTTGTCTCATATACGTATCTACTTAATCAGAGATCGTTAAATATTGTTTGATGATGTGATATTTAAAACTTTTGATCATGTGATAATGATCAAAATAGTGTGAAAAAATTTCTATCAAATTGAAATATTATCAAATTTTTTTATTTAGACATCGTTAATTATATTTGCGTAAGGTTTTATATGTAATTATCTAAAAAGCAATTTAAAAAAAACTTCTTCTTTTTGAATAATATTAAACAATAAGATTGTTGAGAAATATGAATACAAAAACAATGAAATGAGTTAGCTCTAAGGGAACTGTATACATCCTCTTTAGGTATCTTTAGATTGTGAGGGATATATTTTTGGAAGAAATACTGAGGATTAAGGAACTGAAAATATATAAAATAAATATTAAAATAAAAAAAAATGTTAATAAAACATAAAACGATATACTTTTACATACGTTTCAATTTTTCGTGTCACCTGATAAGTGTTGTGGAAGATATATAAATCAAATGTGTCCAAAACACAGTAACAAATTCTGAAGGAGAATAAAATATTTTACTCAGAATAACTCATCTTTGTCAGAGACACTCTAACTGTGGAAGACCAGATGTATTTGTCAATATATTAGTAATATTTTTGAATTTTTTACTTTAGTTTAAACATTGGTTTTTATTTCACATGTTTACTAGGAAATAATCATCAATGTCTAAATCGCAATAAGAAATAATTGACTAACGAAACAAACAGCTGGTCTACATCACTCAAAGTCGGGATATATGTGAAATGAAATGATCATTCTATATGAAGGTATGTCAATTTTGTGAAAATTCAAGTTTCAATTATAATTTTTGATTTTTAAAACTGATACAGTTTCTGTTAAATTGGTAAATATTTATTTTTCTTGAGGTCAATGGCTTTTAGACTGTCCTTACCTTTTATATTTTCTTAAGACTTTCTTAAATATTGTGAGGTTCTGATTTTCAAATAATTCTATTTCATTTTTTTTCCGAATTGGTCTTTATGAGACCATTAGAAATTCTTTACAAGAAATTTTTCTTCGTAGTTTTTGTACAATTTAAAGTTTCTAGATTAACAAAGACATGTTTCACGTGCCCATACTCCATGCACCTTGTTGATGTGTAGATAATAAACTAATACATGAATAGGATAACTATTCACACCTCTAAAACTCCGGAGTAACGTAAACTGAATTTTGATATAACTAAACATAATACCAAACTTGTTGATAATGAATTTAGTTTTGGTTTCATTTTAATGTCTCTACTCTGGAAAAGTTGACAAAACTCATAGATAATCAATTAATAATTTTATTCGTTTTAATGTGGCTGGTATTACAACTGGGGAAGCTTGAGGAGTAGTTGATGCTTGATTGGAGAGTTGCTTGTCCTGTGGTGAAGGGGATGCTTGAGAGGTAGTTGATGGTTGGTTGGAGAGTTGCTTGTCCTGTGGTGAAGGGGATGCTTGAGAGGTAGTTGATGGTTGGTTGGAAAGTTGCTTGTCCTGTGGTGAAGGGGATGCTTGAGAGGTAGTTGATGGTTGGTTGGAGAGTTGCTTGTCCTGTGGTGAAGGGGATGCTTGAGAGGTAGCTGATGGTTGGTTGGAGAGTTGCTTGTCCTGTGGTGAAGGGGATGCTTGAGAGGTAGTTGATGGTTGGTTGGAGAGTTGCTTGTCCTGTGATGAAGGGGATGCTTGAGGGGTAGTTGATGGTTGGTTGGAGAGTTGCTTGTCCTGTGGTGAAGGGGATGCTTGAGGGGTAGTTGATGGTTGGTTGGAGAGTTGCTTGTCCTGTGGTGAAGGGGATGCTTGAGGGGTAGTTGATGGTTGGTTGGAGAGTTGCTTGTCCTGTGGTGAAGGGGATGCTTGAGGGGTAGTTGATGGTTGTTTGGAGAGTTGCTTGTCCTGTGGTGAAGGGGATGCTTGAGGGTTAGTTGATGGTTGGTTGGAGAGTTGCTTGTCCTGTGGTGAAGGGGATGCTTGACTGTTGGTAGAGAGAGTGGGCTTGTACTGGTGTTGCTTGCTTGATGGTCAGGAAATGAATGCTTTCTGAGGTGTTGACTGTTTGGAGGTTGGGAAGGGTCCGAGATTGACCAGGTAACGAGGTAACCAGATTCATTAGGCAAAGTTAGGAGGGCAAGTAAAGCTAAGCCGCCCTAAATCGGCATGTACCGCTAGCCCCAAGAGGGCAGGTACCGTTAAGATCTGAACAGCATCCAATTTTTTAATTATAAGAAAATTTATGTCATAATAGATTATAGCATAAAGTTATTAAGAACAATCTATCATATTATAATTATTATTATTTTACTTATTGTTATTTAACTGAGACCCTTAGGGTATCTGTCATAGTGTGCTTCCCTTTGTCATTTGTAAATAGGAAATTCAGATTTTAAGTTCTTCAGTTTACATTATAGTTGCCCTTACAAAAGTATCTCTCACTTCTATCTGTTTTAGGTATAATTTACCCAACATCTTTTGCCTCTTAAATGCAATTGCTTTGTATTCATGTAGAATAATTACTAATGTTTTTCCTCCCTTTCAGACAGCGTCTGCATGGTTGTTAATTACAGCTTGTATAAATGGCAGTTAATAGGAAAATATCCTATTCACGTAATATAAATAATAAATAATATAAGTAAAAATTTTACGTATATTATTATATTTTTTTAAAGATTTATTTTCTTTATAAATTTAAGCTCACTTGAAAATACCTTTTTAGACCCAGCTGTCCTAGTTAAATTCTTCTGATTCCTTCTTTGTTCATTTATAAATTGGATTCTTGAGAAACATAAGGAATTTTGTGCAGAAAGGCTTCAGACCGCAGAAGGTTTGTTTGGAGAAAACTTTCTCCAACAAGTCCATAGCCTCATGTCCCTTTATTCTCTTGTGTCCAACTTCCTAAATAGAGTTTACCTTATTTTTCCTAATTTTATTATTAATTATAAACCAGTTCCTCTATATTGATTACTTTATTATTTTACATTTACTAAGGAAGTTTTCAATCAATGTTATCACGACAATCAATTCATTGCCTCCTGTAAAATATTTTATGAATAGTATTGTGGGATGTTGTGAATTACAAACTTTTTATACATACTCACCCACTTACTCAAAGGTACGAGTTTCATCAGAAATGAACTTTAGGGACCTCAAAACTTGTAAATTCATCAAAATCTTGAAAGAAATTTTTTTTACTTTACTATACGTAAAGTATAGTGATCGTGAAAAAAATTCGATATTATATTTCATCTTTCAGTTTTCAAAAATTTTGAAATGTTTCGGATAATATACTAGTTTTAGATATATTCATATCGAAAATTTTAAAATTTTACTGCTAGTGTTTTGGTCAATAAAAAAAAAATTCTTAATTCATAAAATATACTATAATGCATCTTTTCAAAGAAGTAATTTTGGATAAACAGCTCATCCTATTGTTTCTGAACCAGGTTTTTACAATAAGGTATTATATTTAACAGCTGAAAGATCAAATTGAAATTATGGATGACCTGCTATATATTTTGGATTTTATTACATTGACTAGTAATATTTTTATTTTCAAGTTGAAAAGATTAGACTTCAAAAACATTTTGAAATGCTTTGAATGAGCTATTTTGATAATTATAATGAAAATCATAATTGAGTCTTTACAAAGAATACAATGTGGATGTATATTTCAACATGCTACTCCTGTTTTCAAACAACATGCTTTCTTGTTTTTTGTCAGTGTTCTTTTAATTCATCGTACTGATTTCAATACTTAAATGTTTAAATCATTAGTTGTGCAATCCGTAATTGTATGGTATTTACTCATTCTGAGGTAAAATGGATAAACCAATAAAAGTCTCCACACAAATGAAGTTTTATTCAACGCTTTTCGAACACTTTGTGTTCATCATCAGGAGGACACCAAGGATGTGGTACTGACGGGTTGGTCAAGTGAAAACAACTAGGAGGAAACAGATCTGTTGCGAAAGAGATAAAAATGCCTATCCCCACTCTTTCGCAACGGATCTGTTTCCTACTAGTTGTTTTCACTTGACCAACCCGTCAGAACCACATCCTTGGTGTCTTCCTGATGATGAACACAAAGTGTTCGAAATGCGTTGAATAAAACTTCATTTGTGTGGAGACTTTTGTTGGTTTATCCATTTTACCTCAAATGACTTAAATATTTGTTGAATCCATAAAAAAACACATTAACAATCGTAATTATTAATTTTGATGTAATTATGATACAATATGTAAATGCAGCATATATTATATTTTTTTAACTAATTTATGGATTTTTTCCTTTTTTGCTCTTGCTAATTTTTTTGTTCTTCACTAATGAGTTTGACAATACGTTTCTCGCTAGTCACATTACTTGGTATCACATATCCAAGTAGCACCTATTAATCAAGCCACACTTAAAACTGAACTTGTGTCATGCACAGGTGTAATTATATTACAGTTATTTAACCAAATCTGTAGGATAATTCAGTGAATGATATAACATCTCAGTTCGATAAACTCATACTATCTATCGCTTTAAATGGCTAAAACTTATGCAGCATCACATTCAGTTTTTAAGTATGAAATATTTTCCAGTTTTTGCATATAAAGTTAACTAGAGAAAATTATTTCAAGTTTATACAAAATATCTTGAAGTTTAATGTTTACATTTGACTCCCAAGAAAATTTAGTAAATTAAATTTCTTTTTATAGAGTTTGCTATTAGGTTTACTTATAATACAGTTGAGTTTAATTTTTTTAGTAAATCTAAGTATATTTATTAGGTAAAGAAACCAAAAATTGGCTATATTTGTCATACTCAAAAATTGTCATGGGAAGTTTTAATTTTTTTTTTCATTATTTAGAGTCAAAGAATTTTTAACATACGTAGCAATATATTCACTCCATTTCTATTAAATAGCATGAATACAATTTCTGAATCTTCCACAGCAAAAATTCTACGGTCAGTACGAGTTACGAAGTGGAGACCTCCTGTACAATTGGTGACCTCTGTAACAACCCGTTCATCCTGGCACTATTTATTATTCTTTATATACTTATTTTTAATTATAAATCAAAATGGAACTTTCAAAGGACATTACATAAAGTTATAACAAAAGTAACACAACGCTAGAGACAGGAATAACTCATTTCTATATTTTGATAATTCTCAAAATATGAAAGTGAGTTATTTATGTCTTTGTCTATCTTTGAGTTATATTCTTTATAATTTTTACAGCTATACATAACGTTTATTTTTCTAATTCAAATATTTGAAGAAAATATTTTTATAAGAATAATGATTTAGGTAAGTTTAGTAATTGAAATAAAATATTTATTTTCTAAATTGAGCATTAATTTACAGAAACATGTTTGTAATCTAATTATATGAAAGAGAAGAGATTTTATGAAACAATAAAACTGCATTTACTTTACTTCTAGTATTTAGATGTTTAAATATTTAGAGAAGTCTTTAGAAAATAAATTGCAAACCCTGAAAATTCAATATTACCGTTTAATTTAATTTTATAATTTTAAATATGTTTCCCAAGTTTAAAATTTACTGATTTAGTTTTTTAAATAGTAAAAAAATGTTTTACAACTTCAATATTTTAATAGATCAAAGTATTAAACTTTAAATCAATTACAGTTTAATCTTTTATTTGTAGCATATTAATATTTGAAATTAATTATTTCCTACTTTTCAATTTTACAAATTTTTTTCAAAACTTTTTCAATTTACAAATTTTTGACCAATTATTCAATTCATAATTAATTATACAAATAATTTAACCACATTAAATATATAAATTAAAAAATAAAAATTATGTACTTAGTGCAGTATAGAGTCTCACATATATGTATAAGTAAGGTTGATAAATACACCCTGAGATTATGTCGTTATTAACATTTTGAGTGAAAGATAATAAGTTGTTCAATTTTCTGTAATAGAGTAAAATACATGAAACCATCTAACATTAAAAGTTGCATGGTAAGCTAGATTAACTTCAGGTCTCTTCCAACTTCACGAGCAACTGCATTGTATCTTGTAATGCTTTTAAACCAGTATTGGATAACTATAATCCTCGATTATAGAATATGACACCGATAAGATAAAACTTACCGTTTATCTGGAAAAAAAGACTGCTTTCCAGATTACAGGTTTAATTTGTTTTTATAATAAAAATTTAAACTTAGTACTTATCAGTAAGAAAACTTTAGTGAGAAATGACGAATAACAACACATACTCGGTAATAAACTAGCTAATGTTTAATAGAAAAATATATTTAAATGAATTTATAAATGATACAATAATAAATAAACAGACTGGTCAGAAAACCAAAATTTCCTATGAAACCCTAATTGGACTTAATAGATGACATGAAAGACTTAAAATACGAACTAAAGAAGTTATGTTGTACATATTTAAACTGTTATATGATAAAATCAATAGTAGATCTAAGACAAGGTGTAAAAATTGTATTTAAGTAATGGAAGAGTTTTTGATGTAGTCCCCATAGGTGATGTCTGTGATTTAGTTAAAGTATGACACTTGTGGAATGAACGAACTTTGAAACTGGTTGAACGTACTATGCAACTTTCGAGATAACACGTTTATATTTTTATATAATAATTTTGTAATAATACATGCAGTAATAAAAACATTTATTTAAGTTTTTGGCAACTAAATTACATATGATACATATGAAAAATTACATATCTAAATTCTCAGACAATTTCTTTATCAACCCTAAAAAACTTTGACATTGATCAGATCAACATGAGAGGTTGACATTGGTTGCAGTTCAGTGGAACGTGTTTATTCAGACTAGACAATTGTTGAAATTCTCAAATTGTTTTCTTTTAAAAAAATTTCTAATGTAATATTAAGTTTTTCTTTTCAAAATTGTCTACGTCCTCCTATGGAAGAGGTTTTAAAAAAAAATTAAATAATATTTTTTAAAGAAAAATACACTCACACTAGCAGATAAAACTGACTATAAATTATGGCTATTCACATGAAGTCAAACAAACATAATTTGTAGCAATTACTATTAATCTAGTAAAATGGTAGCACATCCATAATTCAAACGAGTACCAAATAATAAATGAGCGAAACTTTTCAACCCCAGAACTCTGTTAAAAGCAAGAGTATTTAATTTTGAGTGTGGAAAACTGTTGATATTAATGAAGTTGCTCTAAGGGAATAATATGTAAACAAGTGACAAACGTCTATTTTTCACTTCTACAATTTTTTGAGATTTTGAGATATCAAATAATGTCACAGAGAAAAATGTTTGCAATAAATTTGAAAGTGTCACGGTTCTCATATTTGTCCTAAAGCATTTTTTAAAAATATATTAATCGAAATATTTTTTTATTTCTTTTTATTTTTATTCCTTATAAGTTCTACAAATTGATGCACCTGCAAAAACAAAACAATCTAAAAAGATATCTGCGAAAAATCTTTAGAAAGTAATTAGTAATACTACTTTGGTAGTATTATTTTTATTTATAATTAAAAAAGTTCCATTTTTTTTATTTTATTAATTATTATTTTTTTGGTAGTATTTTTATTTATATTGTACAAAACAGGGAGTACGGTCTGTAAAGTAATCCAAAAATTTCCGAAAACGTAACTTCTTTTAGGTGATCCTTGTTTTAAATTATATAATAAATATTTTTACATTAAAACTTTAAGCAAAAAATCGTTAAGAAATTAGACCTCTACAATTAAAATTGGAGGCCATTCGGCTATTCATATCGTTGAAATAGACACAGACTTGAATATTTAATAAGCGGTGAAATAGTAGCATCTCCTTAGCTCTGGTGACGTATCTATGTGATGCATGAGGTCTATATTTCATTTCTGTAATCCCTAAGCATTTGATGACAGCAGCTCTTATAATTAATCAGCCAAGTAAATAGAGGTAATGGTCTTTGAAATATCAGGTCAGTGCCTCAGACTGCTGTGTTTCAACCATCTTTTAATTACCTTACATACATATTGATAAACAGTTTAAGGATGTATAGCCCGTCAAACTATATTAAACAGCTGAAGTTTATAAGAATAATTTACACTTTATTTCTAAAAAAAAAAAAACGAAATATATCAAATAGCGTCCAGTATTAGAGTAACATTAATAACAAAATACCGTTTTCATATATTTAATAGAGGGACCTATGGCATCAAGTTCATTTATTCTCATTAGTTGTGCAATCCTTAATTGTGTGGTATTTACTCATTCTGAGGTAAAATAGATAAACAAACAAAAGTCTCCACACAAATGAAGTTTTATTCAACGCGTTTCAAACACTTTGTGTTCATCATCAGGAAGACACTATAATAAAAATTATATCTAATCAGTTACAAAATTAGAGTGAAATAATAAAATTCAAGACATACCCAAGGATTTGGTGCTGACGGGTTGGTCCAGTGAAAACAACAAGTAGGAAATAGATTCGCTGCGAAAGACATTTCGCCAGCAACATCTTTCGCCCGTCAGCACCACATCCTTGGGTATGTCTTGAATTTTATTATTTCACTCTAATTTTGTAACTGATTAGATATAATTTGTATTATAGTGTCTTCCTGATGATGAACAAAAAGTGTTCAAAACGCGTTGAATAAAACTTCATTTGTGTGGAGACTTTTGTTTGTTTATCCATTTTACCTCAGAATTCATTTATTCTGTGTTATTATTACTGTTTTTGAACCGATTCATAACTCATATCGTTTAACTTATTCTGTTTCGTTTTAATGCTTTCCCTTTGCTGCAAGTAAAGTTAATAACAATATTTATTAATGCCAGAATGATTGTTATATTTATAATCATACTTTGCTGTGAGTTCAAAGATTGCGACATCATAATAAAATCAATATATTGTTTTCTAGTATCATATTAAAACCATTAATTATTTTAATGAAACTATTAAATGACTAAATTTAAGCATTATTTTTATTTATTAGCTAATTTTCATTTATTTGTTTTCATTATCATTTAGTATTATTAATTCACTTAGTATTTACTTCTGAAGAAAAATTATATTTTCTTGAATTGGAATAGAAATGTACTTTATGTGTGTAGAAGGAAATTGTTTCAATAAAAAAAAAAAAAAACTAGACAAAAAGGCTGCAAGTGAACGATCACTTGGGCTTACATGTCAAAAGGGCTTACGTTTGGTAATTCAAATTTCCTCCCAACGCCCACCCTTATAACCATACCGTATCGTATGCTGCTACAAGAACTCAACTATTGTTGAATACATATCTGACATTAAAATATTTCAAAGGGTACGCCATATAGATTGATTACAACGCTTTTGTTAAACCATCCATCACATGATGTTGATTTAAACTTTAAGTATTTTATCCTTCTTGCATATTATGTTAACATTTAAGGTTCTTCAAATATCTTTTAAAAAACCTTTAAATAACAGCAATCCCGTTTGACCTGTTTCTGATAAAAAATTCTAAAATCATATAAAGAACAAGTAAAGTAAGCTGTCATTAACCTAAGTAGTTTCCAGTTTTTAGAGCAATATTACCTTTTGACCTCAAAATATCTTAATTTCTTAATAACAAACTCATTTTAAGTAGATTTTTGCACAAAAATTTTATTTTTTGCAGTTTGCAGTTTTTTTTTTTAAAAAAAGAAGATAGTTTGAAATTTTATAAAAAAGACCATTAATGGCTCCTGCTGTATTTTCAGAACTTCTTATAGAGAGTTTTTTGGGTATACTTTTAATTTTATCTGACAAAACAGTGTGACCATTGTCATGTTCACAAGCTTTTAGAATCCATCATAAGTCAAAAATGTTTACATTTTCACATAAAAGTGGGTTTTCCGGTTATTGAAAATATTTTGTTTTATGAATAAAGTTACTAGTATTTACATAAGAATTCTAAGATTATAACACAATAGGGTAAGTAGTTGAGGAAAAAGAAATATTTAAAATACAGTGGTACCTCGGTTTTCGACCTCCTCACTATTCGAACAATTTGGTTTTGGACCAAAAAATTCAAGCTAAAAATGCTTCCGTATTCGAACAGATTTCGGTGTTCGAACACTCTGGCTGGGAACCGAAAATAGCCGAGTGGAGCAGAAACGTACGCAGCGTCACCCTGTATGTAATCACACCGCTGTTCAAAAGGTATATAAATGATACAAAATGGTTTATATTACTTCTTTTTTATGTTTATTCTATATTATGTACACATTTAGGTCTTTAATGTTGTTTAGATACACATTTTCTTATTTTTTAGGTATTATTCTTTGGTAAAACGGATTAAAATACTTACCATTGTTTCTTATGGGAAAAAATGTTTCAGTTCTCGAACTAATCGGTTCTTGATCAACAAACTCGAACGAACTATGGTCGACAACCGAGGTACCACTGTATCATATTAGCCTTGATGCAGTTTTGCCTAAAGTCAGTACAGCACACCTTACTATAGGGGCCTTTTTTTTTGTTTAATATTTTTTCCATCAGACTGTGACCTCTAACGTGTCCAAAAACTTTTGGTTGTACACTCAGCTACGCACAAATTGACTCAGAGGAATCCAAAACGTATAAACTCCTCTGTTTATCCATTTCTTTTACGACTACTACACTTACAGTAAAGTAATATATAGTATGTCGAGAGCGGCCAGATACTATTTCAGAGTTGAAATACCGCAGAGAAAGTGTTTCATTTCATCATACCTCTCATTTAATTTTGAGTCATCTCCAATATTTTTATTACAAAAATCAATTTTTGTCCACATTGACGTAACTTTCTACTTCCTTTTTATTTTACTATAAGTAAAATATAGTGATTGTGAAAAAATTAGATCTCGAGATTTTGACGGTGAAAATGATTTGAGGTCCCAGAAGTCGTGTGTTTGTGTGGGTGAGTATGTATCGAAAGTTTGTGGTCTTCCTACGGTCAAAGAATCTTTGATGGACCAAATTGATACTTTTTTTTGCCAAAAACCTTTTTTGCATTTTTTTTTGCAAAACTACTAAATCCTGAAAATTTGGCATTATCATTGAGCCTACAAAATCAATAAACGACAAATATTCTTAAATTTTTGAAACAGCAGGAAATATTTTTTTTAATAAAATGTATAAATTTTTACTTATAATTCATTTTGAAAGATTGCGAGGAAGAAACAAGCCATACTGTTTAACGGATGAAAAGGAAACTATACTCAAAAATAGAACTTTATGTGGAAAATGAATTGAGATCATATTTTTTTTCCAAAATTAAATTTTTCCAAAGAGCCGTTAAAGTACATTATCTGTTTTGAGAAAATATTTTTTTTTTAATGCTAAACGACTCATTAAAAACCATGAAAAATTGCCAAAATATTAGACAAAAGATTAGCAATTTACAAAAAAAATTCCTTTAATTACGGCAAAGAGCAATAAGCCTATAAAAACTGAGTATTAATCATGGACTAAAGGTTTATTTGCTTTACTTGTCAAATCTGTTTACAATTATTTACATTGACTTAGAAATTTTTCTGAGTAAATCAAAATTTTTTTGACGGATCAAAATGAAATTATGCCTAAAAATAGAGAATTATGTGTGGGATAAGATGGGGTAATTTTTAACAAAATTACATTGACAAAAGGAGCGTTAGTGTACCTTTTTTTGCTTTCAGAAAATTTTTTTTGATGCTAAACGGCTCATTAAAAAATAAAATTTTAAAAAAAATTCAACAAAAAATTAGCAATTTATAAAAAAAATGCAATTATTTCAATTATATAAAAAAGCAATAAAGCTATAACATGTGAATATTCATCCTGAATTAATAGTTCACGTTCTATAGTTGTTGGGATTTATTTAGATTGTTTACATTAACAAAATGGAGAATAATTTAAGCTAATTCTTCGGTGATTCGATGACACTGATATTTTTTTTATATATTTCTGACATTTGGCAAAATAGGAATATTTTTAAGTCTTAAAGTGAAAACTATGGCTTAAATCTTTAATGTAGATCAGATGAACAATCAGATGTAACAGATCCACTGGCCATGTAAAGGTCATGTAATAGAAATGGCCATGTAAGAATAGGAACTGAATGTAGGAACAATCCTGTAAGAGAGGTTATTTCGGAACACGAAAACTTCACTTTCGCTTTATAAAAGTGTTAGTACTGCTGTGGTAATACTAATCATATTATTTGCATCAATTTTGTGACATACAGGAATAAGCGTGTACGGGTCAATCACAATCTGTGCCACCTCCACGAAAATTATTGTAAGCAACTGCTATTTGGACATTTATATTATGTATAAATAGGGCATTATATATAATATACCTAAGCAGTTTAATATTATGTTTACTTAAAATAAAGTTGAGTGTAGGACATTACAGATTTCTTTTTAGGGCAAAGTTCAGAGTGTGTTTGATTCTTCTGATAGGTCTGCATCCCTACTAGACTGCTGTACGTGTCAACACGTCAGTAGGAATTACCACATCAAGTAAATCCACGTCAATCAATGTCTTCTTCGTCAGTTATATAACAGCGTTGTCCAGTAGCACATCAATAACATTTCATGCATCATCATCAAACTGCTGAAGAAATTAGTATTTATTTTGAATAACCCTTTACAACGTAGCATTTGTGGTCATATTAAGTAAAACTAATGAAATGTTATCTCTTTGTACGGAGGCCCCAAATGGGGATAACCAAAAAAGTAAAATAAAGATTTTTTTTAACACCTTAACATAGAAAAATATGTAAAAAGCAAGATGTATAGAGCAAATATACTGTAACAACCACCGTGAAGGTGGTATACTCAGAACTGAAAATGAAGTTGACTTTTTAACTACCTTACCTGAGATTTTTTCAAACTCATGGCTCAATATCTGCTCAATATCTAATGATAGGAGTTGAAAGATTAAACCTGGGACAATGCAGTGAAATATTTGTTAGTAGATGAAAATAAAAAACTTCCTATAAACACATATATCATATATAAAAAAATTAATAAAAATTAACTGCTCCCCATTTAGAGTCTACTCTACATAATGGGTAAAGCATTAGATTAGATTGCTTATTTCTTTATTCCATTTAATAATTTTCTTAACAGTATATTTGCAAAAAGATAGATTTGGCTTTACTATAAATAACAGTTTAGCCTAGTTATATGGTTTACTGGTAGAACTATACAAACTATATTTGTATAGATATATTTGAAATCTTCTATTATTTTAATCAGGAAAAGTTAACGATCCGTCCCTGGTCCCTAGATAAACAAGCAAAACTTTGATCGCCTATTTTGAACTTAAGTGTACTAAACCCATTAAAAAAAACGTAATAGTTACTGATGATTAATGTTATTTATCATTTTGAAATAAATTATATTTTATAAAACCATTTACTACTTATGAAGTAATTCATATTATGCAAAATTGTTTAATGCATTGGTAATTCATGGTAAAAGAATATATAATATTACATTTTTTTGTAAAAATATATATTGTTTCGTAGTGAGTAATTTACATTTCATATTTGTTTAAATTTAATAAATATTTTATGCATTTTACTATGCATATTGTTGGTACCACAGACATTTTGAAGTATCATATTATACAAACTTGTCTTAGACTGTGGATTGTTGTTTGGACGTCCAAATGGCTTTGGATAAAGTACATCTTCAAGTAGGACTTGTAAATTTTAAATATATATTTAGTAGTACAAAATTTTCAAAATTGCTAAACTGTTAAATTTGATCTGCAAAAACAGGAATTTAATTTGCAAAAAAAAAAAGGGTACATTTTGATTAGAAATTGGTGAATTTGATTTGAAAAAGTTAGAATAGTGTAGAAATTTATTCTTTTAATCTAATTTTTAAGGAAGAAGTACGGGAAATCTCGGGAAACCATTACGATATTTTATTAACTGCTTTGATGAACAAATAAAAATTGATGAATAGACCATTGTGTGAACAAACAAATCATTTTGCCATGATGGCAAACTGAAGAGAAATACATAAAATCTTCAAGTTTTATAATTGGCCTTTATTTTTGCCAATAAGAAATAGTAATATCTTTCAATGAAAGGTATACCATTTGAAATAATTTATATATCTATAAAATATTCCACTTCTAACCCATTTATCAATTCTAATTTTACTGTTTTATATATTCAATACCTTCATTTTTATGATTGTTTAACTGAAATTTATTGGAACAGAGAAAAATTAAACATAAAAGTATAAAATAGTGTAATGTTGAATTATTATGTTTGTTATTATAAGATTAAACAGATTCATTTTTAAAATTCACATTTAATAAACCTGGTACGAATTTGAAGGAAGTAAAATATTACTGATAAATTTGTTAGCTGACAGTTTCATATTTCCATGTTTTCTAACGAGAATATGCATTTTGTGCATATCTTACGGCAAAAAGAAATTAGTTTTAGTTTTGTTTTATAATTTTGTTTTTTTTTTTTGTAACTGCTTTAGTGAGTCAGTTTCGAAGTGTTTACCGTTATAGATGATCGAACAAGCATAAATTCTATTATATGGGATTAATACAACCTGGTAATTTAATTACGAAAGATAATTTAAATGAAAACAAAGGAAAGTAATTCGAAGGATGTTAATTGAAGATAGAGAGTGCAAAGAAGCAGAAGGGTAGCGTTTACAGATATAGAAGGACGGGGCTAAGGAACATCTGGCGGGAACAACCCCCACGGCTAGCCCGAATTAATTTACTGCTTAATTAGATAAGCCGAGCACTTGCAGCTGGTGTCACCATCTTAGGACTAGATCTAACCAAGCCGTCCTTCCTTCAAAAACACCGCTTGAAAGAGAACGGGTAAGTCTCCTGCACCTCAAAGAAAATGTCATCCGTTTCATTAGGTGAGTCATCTTATTATCATGTGTTCTGCAATATATTTTCAAAAGTAAATTACAGTGAACTAAAACTTGTCCTAATACTTGTACACTAGTACTAGTAACGCTATTAAGTTTTTTCGTAACATAGTACTCAGTTTGAACATTACAGTCCATTGGAGAGGATGTTGACCATTGCCCGTACACTATCATATTAAGAAATCCAGATATAATAAATATTAGTAAATAAAAACTAGTACCCTAGTCGTGTTTCTACGATAAAAGTCTGCATTGGCATTAGGAACGATTATCTTAAACAATAAGCCTTCAGGAAAGAATCTTCTATCGAGAATGAAATCATAGAAGCAGTTGTCTTGTATATAATAAAATAATGTGATCAAAAAAACATTTAATGTAATTTATTGAGTTAGTCATTTCGAGTTGAAAGAATAAAGTACATATTCTTATCAACATGTTTCGTCGAAGTCAGATCTTACGTGATTTCGGTCCAGTTCCTCAGAAGTCACCGGAAGTGCTTTCCCATTCTCACCCTTCTTGTGTACCTATTCGAGGCCAATTATATGAAAAGCCATCACCTGCTATGTATTTAACGACAGAGTAGAAGTAACGTGAGCTTTATAGTCATAGAAGACTTGAAAATCAAAAGGGTCTGAGTATCAGATATTTTGTTTTTATGACATTGATAATCTTTGTAGAAAGCAGTCAAAATGGTTGCTTATTTACATAGAGATTTTTGATCATGTTACCAGAAAGTGCTTAATAGTAGTACCATGACATGGTAGTAACCGTAGTAGTAGTAGTAGATCCTATTGAAACAACTTACTCGAAGAAAAAATTCGTAGGTACTTAGACTATTTTAATTTACAACCCTTCAAATGTACTGAATTATGCAGCCACTGTCTAGAATAGTGCTTCTCAAACGGTGCGCCCTGGAAGGTAGCCAGGTGTTCCTGACAATAACCGAAGATTAAATTTATGTTTTAAAAATATGCATCATTGTCATTTATTTTACAAACCCCAATGGTTTTTCAAGTCTGAATCAAGTCATCGCCGCTTGATATTTTGAACTCCAAATTTCCTTAATATTTAAGCAGCAATGAATAATACTTTCTCTTTTCCTTTCCCTGGGGATTTAAATTATTTGTTACTGATCGATCTCTCTAAAAAAAACTATCCTTTTTTTTATTTTCTGTCATTTTTAGGCCTCAACTTTCAACATTAAATCAATTATGCGCCCCAAAGCATTCGTTATTTCATAGGTGTGCTCTGAAGGAAAAAAGTTTGAGATACGCTGATCTAGAATACTGTTTATTATAGTTCTCTGGTTTACACCTCATATATACACTTTGGTTTCTCCAACAGATAATCGAAAACCACCGTTCATCATCTCATCATTTATTCAGTTTTACAAATCAAACAGTTATTAACCTCAGTTTAAAGTAGCTTCCTATCACTGGTTTTTTAGGCTTCAAACTTTTAAATTATTTACTTGACAATTATTATATCAGTTTTCAGTGTATTGTAGGTACAAACTCTTTTCCCGCCAATTCTCTAAGAAATTGGGCACTCTCCACAACACAGTACTCTACTGAGAACTTATTCTAATGCTGAAGAGACGTTAATCAGATATCTCTTCAGCATTAATCATGCTCCTGGTAACAATAGTGGCATGTCCCCGCCATAAAGAGGCGCACCATTTGAAAAATGAAAAGGACTTAATTTGAAAACTCCTTTATCACTTGATGAAGAATGTCATCAATCGTCCAAATTAATTGTCTCTATCATCAGTTGTTTGGGCTCTGCGTGGATGAGTTAAACAATAGTCGTTCAAATGTAGTTTGATGAGAAGTCATTTACTTTAGTTATATATTCTGAAATATTGTCAAAAAAATTACTTTAATATTTTGCTATGTTATTAATTAATACATGTGTGAAACCGGAAACCTGTATAAGACAAGGATTGGACATGGACAGCACTTGGACATAATACATGCTCACGAGCGTGAACGATGTCAGGACTCGTTAAAGATCCCTACTATATTACCATTTAATATGAACACATTAACTTTACATGTAACTAAATAACATTTCTCGTAATTAAAATGAATTCTATATAAGAAATGGCATTACCTTTTGACTATAGAACAGTTTTAAAGGCCTAAAAGGTTTTTTGGAAAATGTTTAAAGATCAAAGAAACACCGCTGTGTTTTAATATCTTTATTCGCTTAATGAGAATGTAGATTAGCTGTTGAAACTTCATTCTCCCTGTCTTAGTGTTTTGAACACAAAGTTCAGTTATAAAAGAAAGTGAACATCAAAGGGCGACACTGGTCTGACTGGACTCTTGAATGAGCCTTGACCCTTATATCGAGCGACTCTCTTTTTACCTCAAATGACTATATTTGAACGTAAGTCGCTCTCTCTCTCTCTCTCTCTCTTTCTCTCTCTCTCTCTCCGTATATATATATATATATATATATATATAATATATATATATATATATATATTCGTGTATATAGGAAGGAGTCCTTCATATATGTAGGTTTTGTTGAAATTGATGCCAATTCAAAGCTTCACACCTTTTTCTACTCAATTTTTCTACCTTTGTCACATAATTTTTTTAAATATTAGGAACGAGAACACAAGTTACCCAAACGTTTTATTAATATAGACTTACATAAAAATGTTTCGGTCTCCATCGATGATTTTAAGGATTTTTTAATGTTTTATGATAATTCCTAGAAATTTAACAATAATTATAATAAACAAACACAAAGTAAACGGTATACATATTCGTTGTATGAGGTTATCAAAAGGTGAGGTTTTTCACAGGTCCTGATTAATTTCCATCTATCGTGTTAATCACCGAGGCATTGAAATGACTCCTTTGCACGTCCCTGCCTGCTTTGTCTTCGGACTGCCTTCATAACATTTCTGAACTCTTGTGAATCTTCCACTCTGGCTATTGATACTGAGATCCAGGATGGATGGCGGAATATTGATGGCTCTATACCCATTGGCAGAATAACGGACGTTTCACTGGACAGCGGGTAACTGGAGCTTTCTAAGAACCGCACTTATGGACCTACAAACTGTACTCTCTTTTTGGTCACCATATTAACGAACATATTTCCCCGGACAACTCATAGAAAACAGTATATAAGGACCAACGTCTGATAACCAGAGAATGGTTGAAACATGTCGCAAATACCACCACCAGGTCAACTGTGCAAAATTCTCCACTATTAACCAGCCATCCATCAATAGTAATATGAACAATCGTCATAACAAACAAAAGAGGAAACGTAAATTCATCATAACCAATAACGCGAAGGGGTCTTTATGTGAAGAAGTTGGAGTCGAATGTCAACATCCTTTAATCAAGAGGGTTGTGAAACCTCTACCCCCATTGACATGAAGACAAAGGCTACTTTTCCTAGAAGGCAAATGGGAGTCTCAAGTAAAATAAAATCAATATCCGTAGCAGACAATAGAAAAAAAACCAACACCCAACCATAAAAAAAATCAGAAATAGAAAGGGAACAGGAGTTCACTGCAAATTGAGTCTCATGTTTTCTGCCAATATTCTCTTATCAATATTCTTACATCACAGAGGGACTGTTCAACCTCTATACCCATTGGAGGATTAACGGATGCTTCGCTGGGTATCGGGTAACTGGAGCTTTCTAGGAACCGCACTCATGGCCCTTCAAACTCAACTCTCCTATTGGTCACCATCGTGACGAATCATATATATATATATATATATATATATTTCTTTTCTCTTGAAGACGGATCATCTGAAAATTTGAGTTTCTAAGTGTGTCTCTTTCTCTGTGTGTTGATTTTCTTCCTTTTTGAGCTGATTTGCGTCCAGTTTTGATCGCCTTTTTAAATTTTGCGTAATATAATATATATATATATATATATATATATATATATAACCTCTTGTCTATGAGCTTCTTCTCAAGAACTTCGACTTGTGGAGAAGAAACGTGTTCAACAATGCATGCATATCTGAAGGACTGCTACCAAAATATACTAATATATATAATGTAATAGTTAACATAATTTCAAGGTTATATGGAAATATCAAAAAGAAAATTTTTTCACACAACCATACATATTCAGACCTTCTTCTATGGAAGTAGTGTAGTCATCTTTTAAATTCGTATTCATTTCTGCTAGGGGTGATCCGAACAGGAGTTTATCCTACAATGCGCGCTCTACTCTACTAAAATGCTAAGATAATGGAATATTTGTATTAATAGAATAACTAATGAGATATTTTATGTCTCTTTAATCACCAGAAGTGTGTTTTAAAAAAATATTATTGTCATATAGAACAGAAAAGATCTTTTCTTTTGTTCTAGTAGTACACAAAAAAAAAATACCGAGTCCTTAAAAGAAGAGAAATGATGGATGGTATTGCCTTTAAGTTTGATTAGCTTGCATTACAAATTAGTGAACGATTGATAAAAGATAAACGTCTGGATATAAATCCAACTAATATAGTCATTATACGTTACTGAAAAGAAAGAAATTATGTCTAAAATACCTTTTCGTTAAATATACTAAACTAGAACAGTCCGATGTATGAAAATCATGGAAGTCACTTTAGATAAAAGACTTTAAACCTTGTTTGGAAAGTTTACACTAAGATGAAGTGTAAAATTTGTAAACAATGTAAGAGATGAATTGGTCAGGGTACGTTTGACAATATTTTTCTGTGTCAGATTCAGATTGGTAGATTATACAGTCCTATCCCAAACGTACATTTTTAGCATTACAAAATTACTATTTTTGCGATATTATCATATGCTTTGGTTGTACAATTAAAAAGACAATCAAATTAGTTTTAAAAAACTACAAAGATAAGTATTTCCAGAAATAATATGTAATGGTCACCTAATATATCTTCATTTTTGAAAAAAATATTGAATGCCTCCTGCTTTGATATTTATATAAAAAAGAAGGAATTTTTCAGTTTATTCAGGCAGACACAAGATGGAAATGCTTCAATTGGTGATTTAAATTTTAAATATTTATTAGAAGGAAATATAAATATACGTAGTTCGGTTGCATGTTGCCAGATACAATGTTTCTCAAGTGCTAGATGATCAGAAATGTTCACCTAATTGGAAAACTTCTTTTTTAAAGGAAGGTACTCTCGTCTGTATACTTTCAGGTCAAAAATTATGAATAATAAGACTAATAAAAAGAATTGAACAGGGTTCTCAGACACAATGAAATACAAAGCAATAAGGCATTAAATATGTTTAAAAAGTTTGTAGCCAAACATTCTGTGGCCTGGAGACCTATGTAGAATATCTCTAATTGGTCATTGTCGCCTTAACTACTATTAAATCAAGTTGATATTAACATCATGCGGAATACAAACTCAGTCCAAAGGAGGCGGACACTTATGAACACTTTAACGAGAAAGCGTTGCAATCATGTTTCAAAGGTTAAAAGAGTTTGGAGAATAACAGCTAAAAACAAAAGCGAGAGATCCTTCACATGGATAATTTTAAACTTTATTACGAAATTTAAAATCTGAAATTAATTTCATGAGACTCCAAATACGATAAATATGGCCCTGGTACGGACGACATCAATGAGATTCAGACTCTCAGTTTAATGATAATAATGTAATGATAACAATAATAATAAAATGATAATAATAATAATAACATTAATAAGAATATAGTAAGTTTGCTAAGAATTAGGATACTAAGTGATCAATGATTTTCAAGCTTTTGTTTAATGGGTATGACGGAAATGCTTTGTTTATGAATTGAAATATAATCGATCATTTTTGATTATCTATGGGTTTAATATTATGGCTACATGATAGCCAGGTTAAAATAAAAGTATAAATCATTTGATTATCAAGGAGTTTGACTTATGTTTACTTATAAACATAAGTTTACATATAATTTTATAAATTTAACTTTAATCTTATAAAGTTTACTTATAGTAAAGTTGATGGTAGACGACATCAGATTTTCTCTGATTTGCTTTCTCTAAGCAAAGCGGTTATACATATTCCTGTGCATCTATTTTCTTTTCAAACAGAGCTTATTAATACGGTGTTTACAAAGTACTGTTAACCTCTCTTTGAATCGCAAGAATGATTTGATTATATCCTGTTCTTGGCAGCTCTCGGAACAGCAACAGTACAGCTGGCTCATTGAAAACTTTTATCAAACTTTCACACATATATTATAACTCAGATTTCTACAAAATCTATTAAGTGAAACAAAATACTCACCTTTTGTATTTCTTTACTAAAAGATTTTTCATTGTTTGAATGTTAACTTTACTTTCAAGGAAGATATGTTGTAAAACAATATTATATCCATATAAAACGATTTATGTTGTTTTTGAGTTGTAAAAAAAAGACTACAGTTAAGTTTATATGTGAGCCTCTTTAATGTGCAGTAGTATATGGGAGGGGAGAAGAGAACCGTAGTTGTATTTTGTCTGCGGGAAACCATAAATAAGTCATCGCTACTCGAGCAGACACCCGGCGTAACCACTCACTCGACTACTTTACGACCCATCACACATTCCGGCTATCAACATCAACACTTTGTACATAGCATTGACTTCTTACTTCTAAAACCTACTCGTGTTTAACGCGCATTTTGTTTAAAGTAAGCAACATTTTTGTTCATATTTACCTAAAACAGGTCTTTAATGTAAATTCTTTTTGACATTCATCATTAAAACTTCAGTTATAATCATTTAAGTAGAAGTTTTGAATTAATGTTATTTCACTTCAGTAGAAGTAGTCTAAAGGATTTACTCATTTCAGCCCTCTGTTCTCTTCTTTGTATCGTGGTTAGTTTTTTGTTGCCAAATTTTCTTTTTTCTACTCTTTCTTTGTGACTCGTTTTGCTTTTTGACGCTCATTGCCTTATAATCTTGTTAGTCTTTTGCCCTTGTGATTGCCTTCACTGTGATCTCTTTTCATAACCATCTGCATGTCATTATCACTTGCCTATTTTTTGTCTCGCCTTACCATGCGATATTAATTGCCTTATCATTCACCTTTATTTTTGTCTCAACTCGCCTTATAGCTGCCTTGCCGCAAGGATTGTCGTACACTGGATACAGTCCAAATCTGATTTTACATCTCCACTCTTCTTTCAACAGAGTTTTCGTATAGCAGAATACCTAATGAAAACCCCTGTAGTAATTTATTTTATATCCCTACATAATTTGTTTTAGACTGAAATAGAAACTGACCAAAGAGAACCTACGGTATATAATAACTAACCAATAAACAAATATAAAATACATTTACCATTTACGTTTATTATTCTTAAAACGTCTAAATTGTTTTTCAGCACTAAATGTTTTTCTCAATTTCTTATTCCTAAACAGAACTTTAGTAAGTTCATAATAGAGAAAAACTTTTCTCCAATGCTTACCGACTGAACATTAGATATGCTCGACTGACTGATATTTCGTTTTTATGCAAAGATGGAGTAGTCAGCAACTTTATTCTACGTGTGTGTTGTTCGACAATTCCACTATTTTTTGAGAGTTATACTCAACTAATGGACTTATCAAACTATACCGAATACCAACAAATTTAACAAAAGAATCGCAACGAATCGTAGATACATTAAAACTACATTTGAAGTGATTCGTGTTTATAGAAAAAAGATACTCTTTAAAGATTTCTTTAGTGAAATTAAATTTCCAGTGACTAAATGAGTGGCGATAGGGTGATTTCTTCAGTATGAGCTTCATGGTCCCACAGCAACAATTTTACAAATACATATTTGTTTTAATGTATAAAAAACAATTCTCTACCAACAGAAGTAGAATAGTGCATGCTTGCCATGACATAAGCATACTCTATTTATTTTTATTTGGTCCAATGCTAACTATTGCCACCCATGCAATTAATATTTTGTTATATAATGACAATGATTGGAAACATTAATTAAAAATGACAGTAAGAAATAGAAAAATCATTACTTAAGAAATTTTGTTTTCTTCTCAGTAAAAAGATATGAGATGTTTATTTCACTAGGGGAACTAAAAGTTTGATGTTGTTGAGACAATCGGTAGTCGATCCTTGATAGCAAAACATTCTACCATGAACAGCTCTAGTACATTGGAGAGACTACAGTTAATTGGTTCACTAGGAAGTTAATTGCACTGCTAGTACATGTGGCAATAGATTAGTTTATAAGAAGTTTATTAAGTCGACAGGTGAGTTTAACTCAGACACAATTACTATCACCTGCTGCCAACGAGTATAGAATAATTTACTTAAAATGAATATGAAGAAGAATTATTCTAACTTCTATTAATTTAACTTGATAAAGTTAAATGTTTGAACTGAAGGACATTCGTACCTCAGAGAATACCCTTACTCATTTAGATCAACCTGTTAATAAATTTATGCATAACTTTTATATATTATATAAATATATGTCAAATAATTATATATATCAAATTGTTGAATAACCTTTTTATTTCTTACTTAAACTATTAATGGGTACAAAACTAGGTACATTGATAAGTTTAGAAAATAACTTTCAGAATAAGAAGAATTGAGTGGGTTAAACTCTGCAGCTTATCAAAGAATAGGCTTTTCAAGGACTTTTTTTCTAGTTAAGCTTAATTTATCATCAGTAAGACTGATTAAAAAAAGAAAAAGAAAATGATTTTGTAGAAGCTATAGTTGGTTATTTTGAGATGTTAGGTTTGTTTTGTAGTCTGAAATCGTTGTTAATCATGTTTAAAAGTGTTGATGCATGTCTAGCATTTAGACATATTAAGACGGAGAGACGGGATAATTCTTCAGGGAACACTTTTACATGACAGATCAGTGATTAGCTTGTGTTTTCTTTGATTACGAATAAATAGTTTGAGGGATTGCAGTAAAGAAAAAATTTCAAGACAGGGATTTTTTTTAATTTAAATGTTAATTATCTCTTTGTATTTTACATCACTGAAAGAAATTTTTTTACTGTACTATATGTCCAGTATAGAGTAATGAAACAATTTTATTTCAAGGTTTGGACGGATTTAAACGTTTCAACGTTTCTCCAAGCCTAATTTTGAAGTGTCTTTTATGATGTCTGTGCTTGTGAAGGAGGTTTACGTCCAAAAGTTTGAGAACATACCATAGGTCACAACGTTTGATCTATAAAGTTGGTATTATACATAAAAACTTATTGTTTTTAGGTTGATACAAAAAATGAGCTCAAATTTCTTTGGGAAATATTATCTTATGCAAATTTTATAGCCAATTATTTGTTTTTAGTTGTAATTTTTTTCCAGAACTAATTTGCAAATTGCAAAAGAAAAATATTGAAAATAAATGAAAAAAATATCAGTTTGTTTTAAAAACAGGAATGTTAGTTTTATATAAAAATATAACCATGTCGCCGCATGATTAAATCTGAAAGAACATTGTACAGCTCACACCGTTAGCAAATACTATGAAGAAATTTAATATAATATTATATTATTTATACCTGGGCATCTCATAGTACTGTGTCATATGGTAACAAGTTGGTTAAATAATTGTAGCATTATTATAAATATAAGTTATAAGTTATTATCCAATATGGTTATAAATTTGAGATATAAAAAAGTTATGTTAAGTATGACTTATAATCATAGTATGTACGGTTTATTTCGTATTTTAAACAAATACAATCAAAAAAATTAGTATTCATATGTCATGTTAACATATAAATCATTATATACCATGAAGTATAATAATGAAGAAGAAAGTTTCTTTTGAAATGTTTACTGATTTACATATTGTGAATTCTATTGAACTTATTTTGATGACATGTGCTTTCCTGTGGATATTTATCAAATATGTTATAAAAAAATCTGTATCCCTCACCAATTAACATATTCTAATGAATTTTGAAGAACATATGATCTTTGTGTTATATATTGAAGCACGGGAAAGATACAATATCGTATTTTATGTGAAAATGGCTGCTAACCTGAACCCACTCTTCTTATGATTGTATAAAATTGAAATAAACTTCAAAATTCGTATTAATTATTGTTTTAACATGTATAGTGCTTGAGAAAATTTTATAAAGTTGGATTGATCATATGCATATTTGTATATTGAGATATTCAAATTTAGATTCTATATCTGAATTCATTTATTTAAAATTATTTCTTTAATACATGAATCGCCCCTTTGCGGGGCCATGCAATCTTCCATAGGTTGCATGGCTAAAATTCCACATAGTTTTTGAACCAGGGGCTACATTCTGCCACTTCCCGGGGCCATGCAGCTCTGCCACAAGTTGCATTGACTTTCCACGTGTTTAGACTGGGGGCAACAAGGGCCACTGACCCTACCTGCAGCTGACCAGATCCGGAGTTTGATCCGAAACTCTTAAAAGAAGTCGGTACAACGGGTGGCGGAGGCCCATGGAGTATTTTCTCTCCAGCCCTCCCTTAAGGTCGGACTCGTAGTGGCTGTTGGTTCTCACCCAGGTTGGGTAGACCCTTGTGGTCGCTGCGTGAGGAGCAGTATCTTCTCGGGAGGATGCCTCCTTAGGATCCAAGGGGAGCTATATCTCAACCTCTACCAGTAGGAACGGACCACGATCTTAAATTAGTGGGCTGGAGCACTGGTAGTTGCTTTATAGATGACTTGGCTTTGATGGAATACTCAAGTGGGTAAGAATGGATACCCTTACCAGCATTATTTTCTAACGAAAGAGAGATCTATGGATCTACTCTGACATATATCTGAGCGTCCAGGTGGCGTTTAGCCAACAAGGGATTTCAATCCCTTTAACATTTCCCATGATACCAGGACGCCCACAGTGAGCCCAGATGAGCCAAACAACTATCATCGCAACCCCTGATCCCGGGGTAACGGGAAACTTCCCTCTTTGAAGGGGGACGATCAAATCTTTAAGGATCCTATGGTAGTCCTAAAACTGTAGACCTTGTACTGTTCAACCCGTCAATACATGAGTATTAAAGCAAAGTGCTTTTCTATGTAAGTGAAAATCCGACATTGCATTCCGTATGTTTCTAGGAAATCAACAGTTCTTCTGTGACGCAATTATTTTATTGTGTGGTCATTTTGATTTTTAACAACTTTACCAGCTATATTACATTCAACATCCATTGATGAGCTCAATGAATGTCTCAAACCATCAGTTTTATGGCAACACGAATATTGGACTTGAAGACCAATATGCATGTACAACTACTAAATGATCCATCTGTAAAACAACTGTTGGACATTGGGAATGGGATGAAGTTAACACGAATTCACTTATTGTAAGGTGGTTCACCGATTCAGCTAGTTAAGAACTAAAATTAAAAAAAAAAACGAAACAAAAAGCACATTTCCTTCTACCGTCTTTTTCCAAAAATAAGACAATGTCTTACTTACTTACGAAGTCTAAAATACTTGCTAGGGCTTATTTTTGGGGGAGGGCTTCAAATACAATAAGTGGATTTATATATTTTTGTCCAATGTATATTTATGTACAGAAATTTATATTTATTGACTTACAGTGATGTCCGTTTTCTCTTTTTGTACTAGACGGAATAAATTTTTCTATTTGTATCGGTTGTTAAAAATCACTTTATAGTTAAATAAATGTGTAGACTTACAAGACTGAAATGCATAAACTTGTACATGCACCCTCACTCTATGTAAACTGCTGTCTATATTTTATTATTAGTTTAGACTGCTGTCTATATTTATTATCTTATTTTATTATTATTATTAAGATAAATTCTACTTTTCCAATTTCAGGAATTAATTTTGACTCATATCCTGTGCATTGTTTAAAACAAACTGTGGAAGTAAAGAAGGAATTTCTCAGAATATTTTCTTCAAAACAGTTCTCTGAAATATTAGGACAGCTAGAGATACCTACTAAAGTCAACAGCATTTTTTTAACGAATTATACCTTTCAAATTATTTCATGTGAAAGACTTATATTCCAAGAAGTCCCGTAAACCACTCTAGGCCTTATTTTCGGGGAATGTCTTACTTTCGGAAAAAGATGGTAAAGTAAAGAAATGACATTCAACAGTAATACATCAAGTTAAAATATTAATCATCGACTAACTCATAATGTCTACCTGACTCTAAGAATAAATGTTACACTAGATTGTAAAGGGACGTAAAATTACAACTTGTACTATGGGAATGACGATATGAGAGAAAACGAAAAATGAAGCTTTTAGAAGCTTTAAGAAGAATAGGGTAATTCAATGTAGTCCAGCTACAAGGTTTTTGTTTAAAATAAAAATAACGCACCAGAAATGGTAAATTGAAACACCTAAATTAAATGCTCTCAGAGGTAAAAATGTTCATTAATAGTAAATTGGCACAATTTAGTGATAGATTGTGTTCATTCGGGTGGACGAAAAAAAAATTTCTTTTGGAATGAATTGAAAATAATTTAAATGACGTTGAACAGATTATTCAACAGACTGATTGCCTTTTTTTTCTTTTTTTTTTCTTTAAATGAAAAATACCAATTCCAATCTATTGGCTAATGAAATCCTTAGGAGCTTTCCATGTTATTTGTTCTGAATGTTGTAAAATAATCCAAAATCTGAAACTTCATTAATGGTGATTCTTAAAAATGAAAATTTTTTTTGTCAATATGGAATCTTTAATATATTCAAACAAATGTTTCATTTATATTATATGCATTTAATACCTACAACATCTAATTATATTAAATTTTAATATAAATATGCTCATTCTGTTTATGACATAAACAATTCTTACTTAACTTTTTCTATATAACAATAAATAATTGAACCTTCTCTTTATTGAAGATATCAGGTTTTGTGGTTAGAAGGGTTTATACGAAATGTAACCTATATGATTTGTTAAGTTTTAGTACCAGATACCAAATAATGTTAATAAACAAAATGAAATTCAGATTTACTGTAAGTAAAGTGTTCATCAGTTATTGAGAGTTAATTTAATTAGGTTAGGTTGCAGTGGCACAAGGAACACACATAAGCCGAACATAGTCCCATTGTGATACCACGTAATGATTATTTTACTATATTGGAAGTCCTACATTTTGTCTGCCTCAAAAGTGTTAATGATTTAGAGTAGGAATCATTAACAAGTTCCTGACATCGTACAGACTCGGCGCCGACTTAATTTAATTTAATTAATTAATTTATAAAATGTGTCTATTGAGTGGATGTATTATCAAACATAATGATAAAAGAATAATGAAACATTAACACTCAATTTTAAACGGCTTTATATCAAACTGTCAACTACAACAAAAATGTATTGATGGTTACAGCACTCACTGACCAGTTTTTGCTGTTAATATTTAATAATAATTCTTTTATGTGTAATATTGTTCAATCATAAATCTTAAGTTCCTTGAATTTTTGTCATTCAAATTAATATTAAGAGTATTTAATACAGCATTTAAAGTTGAAAGGGAATTAGTGATTGAAATAGTGGTAAACATTTAGTTCCCGTTTTTGTATTGTGAATGATAAAGTCCCTTTACCTTTATTCTATATTATCAAAAACTAATAAAACAATTACCCAACTAAGAAATATAAATCTGGTAAGGGTTATTACTATTTTTCAAATATTGGGCTTTCGGGGAATGTTGACAAATGATCGAAGGGCATCCACTCTGGTGGATACATTCAAAACGCATCAAATGAACTTTAAAAGGGTAAGCCAGCAAATATCTAAAACTGTTTTCCATGTTTTAAGTATTTCATGTTATATAGACTGTAGGAACCTAACTTTATAACATGCTTTTAGCCTTTAGTAGATATAATTTTAGTTGTGGTTGATCATATACTTACATTGATTATTGTTGCATTAGGTTCTTGGAAGCTATTCTATAGTCGTTGGATTAAAACAGCTATCTATTAATTCTAGTAGCTTGGATTTGAAGCAGTGTTATCAAAACTGCTTCAATATCTAAGAAAAAGCCCTGAGTGATTCCTTTAACATATCAAGAGTCGTTTTAGAAAACAGTTTTTAGATTATCAAAGATTTGACAGTTTGACAGGTATGTTTTCCTTAGGAAAGATACTTATTTACTAAAATCATCTTATATTAGGACAGATTACACCAAATAGTTGTTATTTATTAGGTAATATAACTATCCCAGCATTATCGGCTCATAAGGTTTTTGTAGTAAAAACTTAATAATAACTAATACAAAATTTTATATTTGTTGAATCACTATAGGAAGGCATAAAAGTAGTAACTACTTTGTTATAATGAATTAAAATATGCCTTTCTCAAGCTTCAATATTGAACAAAAACATAATGGTTGTTAAACACACCAATAATTATATATTTGATCACATATTTGTCAGATTGTGCAACACCTCGGTTGGTTTCAACCCTTAGTAAGAAAATCATTCATAACATGCTAAAAGCAGACATAAAATATATGCTTGGTTTTCTCTTCCTTTTATAATTTTAAGAATATCATTATATATATCGTATTTCAACATCATGTTATTATCATTTAATCATCAATTCAGTTTGACTTGATTCTGATAAAAAAAATTCTAAATCAATGAAAACGAATTCAACAAAAACCGAAAGTTATCTGCTTTTTCAAGCTAACAGTTCAGTTTTTACAGTCTTGGTATAATCACATTTTTTTACGACATTCTAATTTTGGGTACATTTCTTGCATGAAATTCCTTAGATATAAAGACGTGTTGTTTTGTTGAAGAAGCTTAGAGCCGTTACACAAAATAAATACTATTTTAAGGCAACATAATTAAAAGATATCAAGATCTTATATTTATACTTGTAACCATATGGCAATTTGAATGCTAATATGCTAGACACAATGAATTTTGTGTGAGCTGACATATGTTTAAATTTATATAATTTCAAATAGCTTTGCTGGAATTTCGATGAATCGGGATGTGTGTCATTGATTTACACCGCTGTCAACGATAGTCAATTGTTATTTAAAATGTTTACCATATCGCAATGGGTTTTTATGTACTAATTTAAACGACCATAAATAGTTCTGCTGTGAGTTCTCCAAATCATGATTGATTCTGGGTGTATCGCTGTCATGTTTTAACCTGAATAGTAATGAAGAGTTCTAAGGAATAGCTCACGATAAGGCTTAGAACTATCGTTATAATATATTGAAAACAGTTGCATTATAGATCCACAGAACACGATAATTTTTTGGTGTGTTTTTGTATTTTGACTAATAATCAGTTGTCTTATTAAAACTTGCCCGGATCGTGATAGGTTTGCGGTAGAAATAAGAACATTTCCTGCAAATTCCACAGCATGCGTTAGTGCTTTTTAATCTCATCCACTCTAATCAGCGTTACTGGATACGAAACAATTTAAAAATGAAAATGATGCTTGAATAAGATTGTATTTTAAATAAAAATAACAAGTACATTACATTAGAAATAATATTTATCTATTTTACCTAAATGTACATACAATGAAATAGGTGAATTTGTGGACTGAGTTGCTATACAGAAGTTTAAAAATATGTTTTATGTGGATAAAAAATAGCTGATTTTTTTCATTATCAAAATAAACTGACCGCTTAATAATGTCTACAACTTGTAGTCAGTTACAACTGTAATTGTTTACCGCTATTTACTGTTTCTGAATGAATATTACAGCAAACTTCAGAACAACATTATTTGCTTCTTAATGAACAAACAAGTTAGTTAAAACAACTGGAATATGAGAAAATAAAAACTTATTTAAACTGTTAATTTGAAAAGTGTTAATTCTAAGTGTCGCTTCCTCTTGTGAACTCCTTAATAGCCCTCAGTGTATTAAACAGCTCTTATTTATTCCAGCCTTATTCTGTTTTAATGTTTGTTCTTTAATATGATTTCTAAAACAAATGTTTAAGCATGCTTCACCCCTAAATTAAAAAAAAAAAAGAGAAAGATAATAATTTCATAATAAAACCTTCTTTCTAAAATTAAACAGGCAAAAATTTAACTGAGATCCTTATTTAGATAGGTGTAGACCTTATTTTCATAAGTTATTTAATTACCTTCAAAAGCTGTCTTAGAGCACTCCAAACATAAATATTTGATCCCATCTTGATGGATGCCAGAGAAAGTAAAATGATAATTAATTGAATCATTTTCGTCATTCACGCCTTTCTCTTTTCACAATTCAAATAACTTAATTATTTTACGTCATTATCCTTATTTTTATTATTATTCGGATATGAAAATGATTGAACTTTGAAATAGAAATGAGAATAAACATTTTTTTTCACCAGAAAGAAATAAAAGTATGAACAGATTCATTAGTGCCTCTCAGAGACAATTTATAATTTAGTTAGAATCAAGGTTATGTCTTTGATTAAATATGTTATTATTTACACTACCAGTGGCGGTATGAACATCATTTTATGATGTGATTATATCACCGAAAGAGGCTTTGAAACCAGCGTAAAGGCCCTCTCATCGCATAACAAAACATTCACACTACTATAAATGTAGTTGCTATTATTAAAGTGTACTTACATTGGTTCAAGGGGTAGTTACAACCAGAGGAGAAACCCAAATAGTTTCAGAAGGCACTTACATAACCGGAAAAGGTTATAAACCTCTATAATCATCTCAAGAGGTTATAAAGCTGATAAAGGCTCTTTCATCACAATAAGAGACCTTATTTATTGAGACACATTATTTAAACTCTTAAAAAAAATAAAAAGATGACTTGACAAAGACGAAAATAACAGGAAAAGAATTAGACTAAATAATAATAACTACTATAATAAGAAAATAAAAATAAAATGATGTTAAAATAATTAACTAATAAAATCTAGGCAGCATTGGGATAGTAGGTAGGTTATACTCGTATAATCAGATAGGTAAGATTCATTAGATCAGTTCGTGTTGAAGATGGGTAACACCCGAAACCGGTCCGAGAGCTACGGCAGTAATGTACGAGGTAAGACGGTATATTATGTGTTTAATATTAATAATAATAACCTCTGTGGTAATGATAAAATCCATGAATTTGACAATAAGAGACACTCACGTCACCTCAAGAGATAAACAAATTTCCTTCCCTTACATGGTACAGGTAGTTCACCCTATTATTACTTTACTATAAGTAAAGTATAGTGATCGTGAAAAAATTCGATCTCGAGATTTTGACGGAATTACATGTTTTGAGGTCCCAGAAGTCGTATTATGAGGTTTTTACGATGATGTCTGTGTGTGTGTGGGTGGGTGGGTGGGTGCGTGGGTGGGTGGGTGCGTGTGTTAGCATTGCTTGTTACCACGCTACGGTCCAGAATCTTTGATGGATCAAGTTGATATTTTACACAAAAATGGGCCCCATAAAGACGAAGATCCCTATTGTTTGGGAAGAATTATGCATGATGGGAAAGTCACTTTTTTTGCCAAAAACCGGTTTTTTTAAAACATTTATTTCTCCTAAACTGATAATCCTAGAGTTTTGAAATTTTGACATTATCTTTGAGGTTACAACTGGAAAAAACGAAAAATATATTCAGAATTTTAAAACAACAGGAAATATTTTTTTCTCAATAAAATGTAAAAATTTTGACTTGTAATTCAATCTCAAACCTTGTGAGAGCAATACAAGCCATACTGTTTGACGGACAAGAATGAAACTATGCCTAAAATTAGAGCATTATGTGGAGAATGAGTTGATATATTTTTTTTCAAAATTACATTCGCTAAAGGGGCGTTACAATACGATTTCTGTTTTCAGAAAATGATTTTTTGACGCGAAACGGCTCATTAAAAAATAATGAAAATTTGACCAAAAATGGAACAAAAAATTAGCAATTCATAAAAAAAAATCATGAAGTTTCAATTACGGGAAAGAGCAATAACGCTATAAAAACTGTTTGTTTATCCTAGACTAAGAGATCACCTGCTATACTTGTCGAATTTTTTATATTTTTTTACATTGTTTACATTGACTTAAAAATTTTTCGAGCAAATCCGCTGAGATAAAATTGATATTTATAAAGGAATAATTTAAATTGTTTATTGACTTATATGAGATGTAAGAGGAATAATATTGTGCAGGAAAATAATAACACTCACTCAGAAAAAATTCGTATATATGTTATTTGACAAAAGGGAAGGAAAATGATCTTATTAAATACTAAGAAGCTTATTATTATTATTTTAAAGATTAAAATTCCCAGTATAATAATTCTATAAAAGACCAAAAATGTAAATGATAATTCATAATTGGAATCTTTCGTTTAGAGATTAATAAATGTAATTATCGTACATCTTTAATTAACAAAGCACCTTAAAATAACATTTTCTTCGCTGTTTAAGATTTTTTTCAGAGAAAAAAAGGGTATTTTCCTGTTTTAAATTTTAAAATTTTACTTTAATATTCAATGTAGAAGGATGTCAAGTAAACGATGTAAGAAATCCACTGGCTGTTTGAATGAAAGCCATTCTCTTGTAGGAGAATAAATCGTTTCAAGAAATGTTCACTTTGGTTTTTCAAAAATGTTATTACTGCTGCAGTTATACTAATGAAATTATTTGCAAATAATAAATTATTTGTGATGTACAAAATAAGCTTATAAATTGATATGTCCTTCAATCACTATCTGTACTACCTCAGGAATGAAAGGCTAATAATTATATCCCATTTAGATGGTTACGTTATGCTTAAATGAGACGTTATGTTTTATATACTCAAGAAATTTGACATTAAGTTACTTATAGTAAAGTAGAGTGTAGGGCACTCCAGATTTTGTTTTTTTTTTTTATTAATATTAATATTTATAGTTGTAACCATATGGTTATTTTGTGTGAGCTGACAGTTGATTTCAAACAGCTTTGCTGGAATCTCGTTGATCGGGATGTGGGTATGTCGTTGATTTAAAATAATTAATTCCATTAATTTCATTATTAGGAATTATTAATTTAAATTTTAAACCAAATCATGGTACTTCTATAAAAGAAAAACTTCTTATCTCTTTTACTGTTAACACAGCACTTAATAATTCATACCTAGTAAATAGATTAATATAAGTTTATTTTTCATTATTCAGTAATTACCGGATTTTAAAGAGAAAAAGGGGAAATTTTAAATATTTCCATCAGTCTTCTGCATTCTCTTGACTACTCTCTGAGTCATATACTACAAGGAATAATGGAAAATGAATGAATATAAATATATCTACTGGGTGGAAAATGAACAAGTACTGAATAATGCGCAAGAGAGATAAAAGATTATTTTCATATCAGTATCACTCTCATTTATTTTAAATTCGTATATATACAACTTTATGCTCAATATGAAGTTCATGTGCTCATTCAATTTTCACACTTTTTTTTCAAAACTTATGCATATATTATAGGAAACATAATTGAACACTAGTAATGAAATCGCAAGTAGAGAAGTAATGGAGTTATCTCTATATAATACCAAGTTGTCGAGCTTGTCCCCCAGAGAGGTCTAGATTTTGCAACAGCAATAATATGATTATAAAGTCCAGATAATCCATTTTAGGACATTTTAAATGTTCAGATTGGATTTGTAACTTATTAAACATAACTTCACAGATTTCTCTGTATTTTTTATATGGTAATTTTAACCGCATTGGATTATTTTACAAATATTTTATGCTGCTAATTGACTTAAAATATTTTAAGAAATATTCTATAGCAGATATCAATCTTCTATAGTTATATCCATAATCCAATCTGCTGTCTCTATAATCTATAGGGCTATGGAGTTCATATATGTTACATACAAAGAGAAAATACCATACAAAATCTACTTCAATATTTTGACTTATCATCTTCATCAAAAGAAATGTAATCGATTGAGAACGAAGCCATACTGAAGAATCTTTTAGGGAAAGTTACAGTACGAATGCTGGTATTGTAAAACTAAAGGGGAAAGTTATAAATATTAAAGTAACTAAAAACGAAAATGAATAAATATCATTATAGGATAAACAATAAAATCTTACAAAAATAGTAAGATAAAAAATTAAAATTATAATAAACAAGATAGGCTGAAATAACGAAGCTATTTAGCTTTAATTATATATATATATATTATATATATATATATATATATATATATATACACTTTTTCGTTGGAAATACGATCCAAAACGGACAAATATAGTTCAATATAGACAAAGAAACATAGAGAAATCAAAAGAACACACTTACAGTCTCTAATTTTCCGTTTGAACCGTCTTCAGGAGAGATAAGAGAGGGAAACAAGAGATGGTTGGAGACCGTCTCTGAACCAGTGCGCTTGGTTTCCCTCTCTTATCTCTCCTGAAGACGGTTCAAACCGAAAATTAGAGACTCTAAGTGTGTTCTTTTGATTTCTCTATGTTTCTTTGTATATATATATAATTAAATGAAACGGTCCAACGGACTTTTAAATAAAAACCAATTAAAATTCATATTTATGAGTTCAAAATCATACAAATAGATAAAAAAAATTACAAATGTAATTAATACAAAGTAAGATAAATAAAAAGAAATAATTAATGGTTAAAAGGAGTCTAGGAGTTGATCTAGCACTGAAGCTTTCAAGATTACAATGTATAAGAATTGCGGAACTATTTTAGAATTTGTCCACGGAAACGGATAGTGAAGCTAGTTATGCGTGATTTTGCATGAATGACAATTGAAAGGTTTCATGCATTGACTATCGAAAGCTCTATGCCAATGGAAACACAGGCTCACGTGATCACAGAAAGTGTACTAATAAGCAATATGAGTAGAAACCAAAACTATATGAAAAGGATCAGACTGGGTACAGCCCAATGGGTAGACACAGTTTCGTGAAATACAAGAAGCCGTGACGTTTATCTGTAATGGATGATTGTTAGTGTTGATAGATCAGTAAGGATCAGGTTTGATTATGAAGCAAACTAACATATCAGGAAGACGATGTCCACCCAGATTTATAACACCAATATCATTTATAATTGAGAGAAATATAAAAAAAACCGAAGTGGAAAAAAATGGAAAACCTTCAAATACCTAAAGTTTGGAAGTTTTTGGAGTTTTTGAAAAAAAAAGTGAAATAGGAAAAGAAGAAGGTAGAAAAAAAAACTCCTTAATAATAGTCTTGTTTAGATACTTAATAAGATAGAAACAACAAGTTTAAAAGGAAGTGTACTAATCGATAAACAATGTATTTTTAAACCGATGAAATTTGAAGAATATAGATAATAGCGAGTAATTAAAATTCCATGGTATTAATTTGTTAAGACCCTATAATGGTGCTCGAATATTTAAAAGTTGTTCCATTTTGAGAGAATCTAGTGAAAGCCGAGTGTCTGCTAGCTAGAATAAACTAAAAATACTTAGGCATGGTACATCCTCAAGAGCCATTCATCACGATTTCAATTTCTTGTGATAACATCGCGACATAATATTTCTAGTCTAAAAGAGGATCATCAATCAAACAGAGAGTTTTTGGGAAAGTATTTTTAATCGAGTAATACATTTTGCAGTTGAATGTTTCCGTATCTCTCTGAATTATGATGGGCCATTATCGAACAAGTCGCTGTCATAAATAACTCAATCCGAGTGTTGTTACTGTCAAATTATGTTTGTTAAATCTTCTCTATGAATTCTTAATCCCTGCGAAAGTGGTTAAACTGTTTAAGTCGTTAACAGAATTTGGCATGTTCAAGTTACATTACAATTGTTGCAAACCATATTTTTGTATGAAAACAGCACTGTAAATTATTTCAACTTAACAAATATTATTGTTACTCAATTTTTTTACTTATATATAATATATATATATAATATAATAATATTATTATATAATATAATAATATAATATTATATAATATAATTGGTTTTTATTGAAAAGTCCGTTGGACCAATTCATTTAATTATATATATAATTAAATGAAACGGTCCAACGGACTTTTAAATAAAAACCAATTAAAAAAGATAGCACACAGATAGACACAGGAATAGCTCACTTCTATATTTCGACCATCGTCGTCATCAGGAACGACGATGATGATGACGATTATCTCAACCGTTAATTGTTATTATAATTATTTAAAAAAAAATTTTTAATTTTTTTAATTTTTGTTGTTATTATGTTTTATGCGTTTTTTACTTTTTAATTTCGCTTTTCACTTCCTTCCCCTACCTTCTCGCTGGGTGGTTGTAGTGGGGGTACTGACAAACGGTTGTGCTGCTACCGTTCGTGTTCAGCCGCCGCTCTGCCTTCCTGCGGGACTCTTCGCCTCCTGATGACGACGATGGTCGAAAAATAGAAGTGAGTTATTCCTGTGTCTATCTGTGTGCTATCTTTTTTAATTGGTTTTATATATATATATATATATATATATATATATATATATATATATATATATATATTGATCTGGTCATCGTATGGAGAAGAAGATGAAGAAAAATTTTCCCTGCAAGGAAACAGTTGCTGTTGCCAGCCAAGCAAAACTCGTCTTCTTCTAGTGAAGAACAATAATTATTAATTATTTAGAGTGTTAAATGATTTGCAAACTTTACCAAGTCCTCACCCTTATGTTTTATCTTCTTTTCTTTTAAAGGCGGACTCAAGTTGAACAGCGAGTGTTTGTTTTCATTTTGGGATTCTCAGTAATAAATTTAATTGTACACATGTGTAAAAAAATTTAAATTTTAGACTATTTTCTTTTTAATTAGTGATTAGCATTTTTTTGAAAGTTTAAATCAATTGTATACATCCAAAATACAGAGGTTGATATCATATATACATACGAGTATATTCCCACCCTTGTTGTAAAAGGAGATCAATCCACGCCTGGACAATTTCAGGTATATTTAAAAACCTCTACTTCAATAAACATAGAAAAGTCAAATTTGATGATTCCTGATGTAGAATAGGACAAAAATTTACATCCCTAGAATAGCACTCAAGATGAAAATCTGTTCGTGTCAGATTTGGAAACAATCGAATATATTAAATATAGATCAGTATAGATATATACTGATATATATATCAGTATCTGGCTCTCATACGTAAGGTCTTGGTGTGTGGAGAGGAGTGGCCCGTTAGGCCTTCCTCATTAATTAAAAAAGTTTATTATAAGGAATTTCTAAAATTTTTGTACAGCATAGATATTTAAGAAAAAGATAATTAATTGTTGAATTATGAATGAATGTAAATAAGTTAAAATAAGTACTTTGTAGTGTTAATGAAAGTATTGCATATGTTAATGTCATGTTAATGAAGTATTGCGTACAATTTGACTATGATGCATGTAATACACAGTGGAACATACTGAAATTAAATACAAAATAAAAAAAAAAAAGATCAGTAGTATTGTAACTGTAGCACACAAAAATATTAAATTCTACAATATTACACTTTTACTTTAATTTATTTACTCACTATAATAATTTGCATTCTTAGCACTATATTTGATCATTAAAACGTTTCCTAATCACAGCGTATACGCTTGGGAACCTTGATACCAGTGGTGCATTGGGGGATCTGCACAAAGTTTAACCTCTTTGCCTCAAGTGTTCTATTATTAACTATCCTCTTTCATATACCAAGTCATTATCAATAATTACACCTAGAATTTTAAATGTAAAATTTTTTTGAAGTTAAATTTGTAGAGTTATAAGAATGTAATAAATTATTGAGGGATGATCAAATTAAAATATTTTAAAAATAAATTACTTGATTTCATAAAAAAAGTGAGTGATAAAGAATATAAAATCTGAAAACACATAATCGATTACAAATTTTATTGACTAAAATTTCTGTAAAAACCATTGATTTCTGTGACGCCATCTCAGCTCTTTAAATATTAGAGGAAATATTAAAAGTCTGTTAAGTGTAAGATTGGCATGTTCTCCCAGTCAGCACTTAATGTGGAGGTAATTAAAGGGAGTAGCTTCAAAAAAATATTATATTTGTTCGTAATTAATTTCATTTGTAACATTAAAAATTCATGTTAATAAATAAAAACGTTGATAATTATTCTTTCTATATTCACGCATGTGAATAACAGTCATAGATGACCTCTTATTTATTAGTATGAATTATATTTGTTTTTATTTGGCAGTAAATTGGTAACAAATATCGATTCACTTTGAAATTATTGCACTTTGTCAGACATGACAAAATAGGTATACTAGAAAAGATTTGTCAAATTTATAATCATATTTATTTATTGTTTAATTTATATTACATTCTTATAGCGTGTTGTACATATAGAGAACTCCTTAATAATCCGAGGAACTTGAATGAAGTACACCCAGATAGTACTCATACACCAATGAGAGTTGTCAGTGCTGAACACTCGTTGACTTAAAAATATCGTTTAATCGTTAATTGTTTAAAAAAATATTTTTTAATGGTTTATAATTATTTTATTTCTTTAAGATTATATAAATAAAAAGTAGCATCATTCCTTATGAGACCAACATATATTAAAATTGTAGGGTAAAAATCTAATGAAATGGTCTCCACATATAAAACTTTTAATGATATAAACAACGCGTTTCGAACACGTAGTGTTCTTCCTCAGGCATTAACTAAAAAATACAATGACACCAGAGAGTTATCTATAGCACAAAGTAAATAAGTACAAAAATTAATATAAAATAAAATAAGGCAGAAAGTACGAACCTAAGAATGAGTGCCTCTGAATAAGACTGACTGGAAATGGAATGGACATGGGTGGGGGTATAGGGTACATCTGTTTCTTATTAGAGCAGGTACATATTTCTCTTAAAGTTAGGCTGAGCCTTTACATTTTCTTTTAGACTAAGTGTAGGAAACATATTGAAAAAATAACACACAGAGCTATAACGAAATATACACCAAATATATGTATAAGGAGAAAGTAGAACTTTTTTTTTATTTTATTTTTATATAAAATGTAAAGGCTAACTTTAAGAGAAATATGTACCTGCTCTAATAAGAAACAGATGTACCCTATACCCCCACCCATGTCCATTCCATTTCCAGTCAGTCTTATTCAGAGGCACTCATCCTTAGGTTCGTACTTTCTGCCTTATTTTATTTTTATATTAATTTTTGTACTTATTTACTTTGTGCTATAGATAACTCTCTGGTGTCATTGTATTTTTTAGTTAATGCCTGAGGAAGAACACTACGTGTTCGAAACGCGTTGTTTATATCTTTAAAAGTTTTATATGTGGAGACCATTTCATTAGATTTTTACCCTACAAGGAGTAAATACCACATAATAACTGATTGCACTACATTAGAATATATTAAAATCTATGCAAACTCAATTGATTACACTCTTGATCCACTTTATTTAATATTTCATATGATTTATTTAATATATTTTTGGAGGAAGTGGGTCCGTCATGTTTGGACATGTATCGAGATACGAATCAATGATAATTTTAAATTTGCTGTCAACTTTTATGAAAACAAACAAACATACTGATTCTTTGATAGTATTCAGATGTGTCTACAGAGGTTTATTTTTTTTAGAAAACCAAAAAATGGTTGTAGTCTACGAGTATGTAGCACTGATCAATCTCATTCGTGTATGAGTACTATCTGGGTGTACTTCTTTCAAGTTCTTCGGATTATTAAGGAGTTCTCTATATGTACATCACGCTATAAGAATGTAATATATATAACCTCAATAAACCTCAATTACATTGAGGTGCAAAAGGTGCTCTTTGGAAAAACAAGAAAGATCGTTATAAATTATAACATCTGGTTAACTGATTCTAAAATTGCTCACCATTATGCCCAAAATGATAGAAAATAGTAGACTGGATAGTCAAAAATATCCTTTTCACAAAAAGGAGACACCTAGAAGAGAATAACTAGTTCTAAATTTAAGGATGCCTTTCATAAGGGAATGAATGGCCTAGTTTGAGGTAATGTGAGAAACAATTGTAGACTAGTGTCCAAGAAGAAAAGGGGGTGTTTTAAAAAGGAAAAAAAATCACCTCGTTACCCCAAAAAAAAAAGAGTTGCTGAGATGGTGTCCTTTATTAAATGACAGAGGTGACTTACAAGTACCCTTGTTTGAAGCCGTAGGTAAACTTGATCGTCGACAGCTTAAATAAAATGTGATTTGGTTTCATCTTCAGTGTTTGGTCACACACATTTCTCAGATTTGATGTAAAAACTGGTGAAAATAAGTAATTAGTACAAGTTCTTAGTTTATTAAATATTAGTATAAAAGAAAAGGATTATTATATATGAGAAAAAAATAAAATATTACTCATAAAAGATAGCCATTTAGTTTTTGGAATAAAGTTAATATGAAACATTTTAAGATTTTTAAAATTAAATTGAATGAAAAAAATTAAATAGATTTCTGGAGAAAGTCTTGAAAGAACTGTGTAATGACTATTTGCACCGTTTTGCTTCATGAATAGCTAGTATTACATGTCTCTAGAAATCATGGCTTGTCACAATAAAAAGTAAACCAAGTCATGCAAACTTCAGTGTCTTATCTCGATAACATCAATTATAATCAAATAGTCTAATTGAATATTCAGTAATTTCTCCTTATTTAATGAAAAAAAAAAAAGAAAATAACTGATAACAGAAAATCCTTGACGTCTAAGCGAAAAAAAACACTGTTTTTCTTTAACACTACAGCTGTTGGTCATAAAGCTATATTAATAAAATTATAAGCCTGCATTATGTAGAAAGCACTTTATACAAGTTTACTACTTCTGAGATTAGCTAATAAAATTCTCTTTCAGATGTGATTTATCTATAGAGTTTTAGTATTTTATTCAGCTAACAAACATCGCTTCATTACGTTCAGAACCAAGAGTTGACATATTCGCTCAGCATAGTCAAGTCTTCAATTAAAATAGCACTACTCTTGACATCAATATCTCTCTGATTTACCCTATTATTGTATAGAATAATTTGTCTTCAACAACATTCAATTATATAATTATTGATATTTTGACCTGTAACTATTTTTGAAAACTCTTTCTAAGAGTATCCAAAATTAATGACCATATAGTTAACTGTTTAACTCTGCTGCATCTATCAGATTTCAGCACTAACCCCTTCTCTTTCATTATATTGAATGATTAATAAATATTCGATAAGTGTTACCAACATTACTTATTAGTATTCGTTACATTTTTCAAGTATTATATGGTTATATTTTCATTATAATTGACAAATTAAGGTAGTAAAATTTATATAAATAAATACATGGTATTGATTATTAATTTCTTTACTTTAATATTCAAAATAGGTTTCATCAGGATTAGGTCCAAAGATTAAATTCTCCTGATTATAAGCCGACGTTTCATCGAAGATATTTCAGTATTCTCAAGGATAAAAACAGTTTATTGAGAAAATATCTACTATTAGAACCAAAGAGTAACTACTCCTCATTATAAGTCGACCTTAGTACTTGTTTTATCAATAAATTGTTTTTAGAAATGAGAATGCCGAACAATCTTCGGTGAAATGTCGGCTTATAATCAGTAGTTAATCTTTGGACCTAATCCTCAAGAAATCAAGAATGAATGGTCGAGAAGATGTATCAATTGTTTCTATTATAGTACTTTGGTATTGTTGTGTGTGATCTTAAAATATTTCTGGTATATTTCGTCTATCTTTAAGAATAACTGAGTCCTTTTTGTAGAAGGATGAGTTAAGATAATTTGAGGCCTGAAACAGTAGAATGATATCAGGTGTTTATAATTGAATCTATTCGGTAAGCACCTGAAACCAGTCAAGTGTAGAGATAAAGCCGGAGTTAGGGCGGTTGATTAGTCTAATATAATGTATCCAATATCCTCTGCAGTACTAACAACATGCTAATGTTTAACAATTATGTTTCTATGAAAGGATTAACCACTTGAAAGAGGTGAGTTTATTGTTTATTGATTCCGACCCTCGTTGCTTTTGGTAATACTATACCGCTTAATCCTTATCGGATTGACCTTTAAATTTTCATACCTTTCATTTGTTTTCCCTGTTATTTGGTATAGTCATTCATAATTGTCATTAACAAATCCTTCATTGTGAAGTCTGTAGTTGTTTAATGAACAACTTTTCTGAAGACTTTTTGCAAAGTTATTAATAAACTTATATATAAAAAGATTTCACATAAACATGTGAAACAACAATCAATGATTAAACCTATATATATATATATATATATAAGTTATTAATAATCTTATATATATATATATACTCGTATATGCGTTTAAAAAATGAATGTCCGATTTCACACTATTTAATTTGTTAGAAAATGTTTCTAATTTTCTAAAACCCTTTTTTACCTCTGGGTTTCTTATCTCATGAATTAACTCTCCATATTTCTTTTCATTGAATTTAATCTTTAAACGCATGTATCCAAGAAGAAGTGCTTCCAGCTTTTACCAACGTTAGAATATATATATATATATATATATATATATATCAAATCAAGTTTTCAAAATAATTTTAAATTTATTATTATTATTAATATTAGTGTATATTATTTAGATTGTTTGATTTTTAACTATTATAAGTTCATGATAAAAAATTATTGACAGGTACTGACAGTTGTACGTAAGCATATAGCAGAACAATTGAGAAAATTACTAATTGAGCTAAAAAATTGTCTCCGTTGAAAAATAGGAATCAGTATTGAACGAAATGCAATCCTATATATTTCATATGGAATATAGAAGGTAATGAAATCATAAATTGAATACAACCATCCACAGACATATTCACAAATATAAGAAAAAGAAGTTCTAGAGACACTTATGTTGTTGTTACACAACAAAAAGTAGAAAAAAAATTTGTCATATTGATCCTGTTAAGTTTATTAAAATGAATGAAACAATTATAATCAGGGAGTAATAATCTCACTAATTATATTAAATTGAGTGTTTTGGTACGTGGGTGGCATGTTTATACGACGTTATTAACCGTAGATGTTGATACATGGATACATTGATAAAAATATTCAGAAATAGTGTACATTACATTATGAATTATTGAAAACATATTAATGACAGTGTTAATTATTATGGCTATTATTATACCATAAGTATGTATATTATTTTGCTTTTATAAATATTACTAAATGTTTATAAAAATATTAAAAATTAAATATTTTTACAAAAAATATTTATAAAAACCGGCCAACCGTTTCGCTAGTTGTGCATCTTCAAGAAGTACTCATGGTTTAATAATCTCTGTGATGCTAAACACTTGCATATATTTAACTAAATTTTAAAATGATGTCTTCTTTATAATTATAATATAGTATGAATGCAACCAGAAATCAATATAACATATATAAAGATATATCATTTGTGGGCTACATTCAACTTCACCATAAGTAAAAATAATATCAATCTCGTTGACAATCAAATGAGATTTAGTTTTATTTAATGTTGCTACCTTGTAGAATTAATATCAAACTAGTGGTAAAGTACTATCAAACTCAATGTTAATAAACTTAATCAGTTCAATTCTTACATTGTAACGATACCCACTTCATCAATTATAAGAAACTTTAAATCATTGATCTGGACTATTCTAGACTAATCAGTCACATATCATTATTAATAATACTATTATTAAACTGAGTGCAATCGCGACCATATCCATCTATTTTTCTTCTATTTGTAGTGCTGATACAATAGATTTTAAACATCATATTAAATTAAAGTCCGTCATACCTCGTGTATCACCCTTAATAGCCAACCAATGGGTTTTGCACTTTGTACATTTTCAAGTGGGACTGATAGTTTTTTTAATATCCCTGGTACTAACAATTTACATCTATTTAACTAAATTTTAAGTCCTTTATTGAAGTTTATAATTATTTTTTGATTAAACTTTATAATATTTTGTTCTGTTCAATTTCGAAAAATGTATATCTTTTCAATGCTGGAGATAAGGGAGGTGATCATTATTGCTGTTATACTAGAAACCTTTGTCTTTGTAGTTACTTATTAAGACAATTCAGGAAACCTTTCTGGTATACGTCCGATGTTTGGTGTAATGGCTGGAAAGCTAAGGTGCACAGCGATCAAAACAGGTATACGTCCGATGCAAATAATATAATTTTTTTTATTATAGGAGTTATAGAGATACAAAAAGTAGATTTTGTTTAGGATCCTGTGTTTTACTTAAAATCTCTTACGACAGAATAATTCTGTATACAATCAGTAGAACAACATTCATTCTGAGTTTCTGAGAACAACATTCTGAGAACAAATATACCATTCACGTAAACAGTTGGATAACCTCCAATATGGCAATTATGGCATAATTTTGTGAATGACAAATTTACATGTTTTCAGACCCTCCTAAGTCCATGTTGAAAGTTTTTTTGACTAATGCTGTGTGGGAGAGGAGAATAAAAAGTTAAGGATATGTTCCGGCTAGCTTCATAGGCTTGAACCACGTTTTTCTTCAAGAGGCTACTCCAAGAACACAATAGGCACTTAAAGATAGACGTGTTCCGACACCGGTCGATCGAGCCGGAATATATACGACATATTATGGCTGGTATAATAATGATGTACCAGAATAATACCTATAATAATGGTATCCAGAAACTCTCATATTCCAAACGCATTATAACATTAAAATCATTAAAAAAATTATTTAATTGCTATTTATCAAAAAAACTATTAACTAACAGCTAAATAACCCCACACATTTAATTACTTAAATGTGCCATTTAAATTCTTAAATTTTACATTCTCATTACTCATACTTTTCTTAGTACATGTAAACCTTTATATTAACATTCATGTTTGAATCTTTTATAGACTCTATTTGTTTGGCCACCAAAATTGCTTTAATTTACACATCCAAACCAATGTGACGTATATATTGAGTATATCTATAGTTGTCGACATACCCCACCGATAGATACAAGATATGTTGTAGTAAAACGAATACTCGCAAGCTTCACGATGTTTTTAATTACTTTCAAGTACTATTTTTTTATGCTTAGTACATGCTTTGGAAAATCATATAAATGAGGGAAGTTGTTGTTTTAACTCATGCAGTAATATTCATCATCATAGGGCCATATTAGCTCAATGGTTAACGATATTCCCCTATGGGATGGTAGTCCGGGGTTCCATCTCCACATTGCACTCAGATTTATTCATGGGGAAGGTGAATAAATCTGAGTGCGTCGATGTAAGGTACTTGTTAGGGGGGCCAGGCTAGCTCAGTGGTTACGTGCTCGCCTCTTAACTGATAGGACCGGGGTTCGATCCTCACCTGACCCTCGAATTATTCACGCGGGAGGTGAATAAATCTGAGCGCCTCGTCCCTCGGAGAAGGACGTTAAACCGTCGGTCCCGAGCCTGTACGATGTCAGGTACTCGTTAAAGATCCCTACTCTAAATACACTTGAGCTAGGCAAAATTTAGGACTCCCACTGTAGAATCAATCATCATTGTGTAGTATCACAAAGGGCCAATGCTCGGCCTAAGTGTGTTCCCTTCAGGGACTGCCACTGCAACCTAACCTAACCTAACCTAAGCTACTTGTTAAAGATCCCTATTCAAAATTCCCTTGAGTGAGGCAAAATTTAGGACTCCCAATTGTAGAATCTGTAGAATCACCGTTCAAACAAAAAGACGGTAAACGGCTGGTGTTATCACTCGCTAAGGAATCAGTTTAAACAATAAAAAAAGTTCTTCATAATACTTTTAAAACCATGAATACTATACCATTATTTCTCTAATTTCTCAACACAATAAATATACCTGAAGTATTTTTCCATCCTGTTGTAAAAAAAAAAAAAAAATAACTTCCCGAGGGAAGCCTAAAATTAAAAACAAAACGTAGAGACTCAAAATAATGATAGTTAAACTTATATTAAGTTAACTTCATAAAGTAAACAATAATAATTATGAACCAAAAAAAAAGGGGGTACTTAGTTTTAATGGATTTTATAAAATAGGCTTTATTAAAAAAGTTGACTTTCAAAGGAGTCTAAATGCATAAAGAGCTGATATTTCTCTTTTCATTAATAAATTGGTTGACCACTACTGTGTTTAATTTAAACTGCCTTCATTTAATTTGTCATTTCCTCCATTTCATCATATTTAAAACAGGATGTTTATGATGTTTCCAAAACGAATAAACTTTATTTGTCCACAAAACTTTTCCACATAGATTTTGATAATGATTATTTGATTATTTACTTTTTTTTTTAACTGAATCCAATTTACTCAATCAATTGTATATTTGTGAATAGTTTGTACAAACAACTTACATTCATGTAATCTATCAGAATCATTTCAGCTTGTTTGTTATACAAGCGAAAATAGTACTAATACTTCTGGACGATCTATTTCAAGTTGGTTCCTATAAAAAAGTACTCCAACAAAAGTGTCCAAGGTGCCAGACCATACTTTCTCGTGTCATTTTATCTAAAAATAATTATACAGGAAAAATACAAAAAATATAAAAAATAAGCACGTAAGTTTAAAATAATATTTATTCCCTTGAAGCATGAGAGTCAATGTCATATATTAATCCCATTTTTTGTGTCTGTATAATTTTCATTTATATTAATTTACTGTTTTAATTTTATTGTAATTTATAAATATAAGTAATACTTATTAAATATCAGATTATGTCTTTCTGAAAGTATTTTAGTAACTTCCTTTGTTAAATAGTATTTTTTTTTCATACAACAGAAGTAAATATACTGGACCAGTTAATATATATCCGAAAGGAAGAAATTAACATTTTAAATTGTTAATTATTAATTAATTGTTAATTGTTAATATATTAACAATTTTAAATTGTTATATATATAAAAAAAATACTTTTCTGAAATGTAAATTTCATATTCTGAAGATGTCATTTTTCAACAAAAAAAAATTAGAAAAAAAAATAGTTTTCTTCTTACTTATAATGTATAATAAAGTATTTTTTCCTGTTATACATAACCCAAAATCTATATATATTTTACAGTCAGTGACTAGTTTTTTGCAAAATTTCTTATGTTTTTGTTTAATGCTGTGAACTGTAGCTTTTGGGATGCTTACTTTTCTCTATTCCTGTATACTATATCAAAAACAATGAGTTTATTAGAAATTATGTCAAAAATGAACCAAGAGCAATTGGTTCACTATTACTACAATATATTTATAGTAAAATAAAAATCATAAGTCAGTGGTGTGAAACAAGAATATTGGTTGAAAAACTATGGCTCAAACACATGTTTCTTATCTCGATCACAAAATAACAATGCCGTAACACCCGGTTTTTTTGTTGTTTAGATCGTGTGCTGTTTACTTAAAAAAATGGTATTTAGGATCTTAAATTGCTTATTAGTAAAACAATGAAAGTAAATGATAAAGTGGTTACGACGCTTGTATAATATAAATATTTTATTAGAGAAAAAAGGAAATGTGAAAAATGTAGTTGATTGTAAAACTGAATGAGTTATTTACTAAAATTAACATTTTTAATAACAAATAAACTATTTCGTTTTTGTGTAAAATACCGTGATTTTGTTGGAGATAGGATAATGCAGCAAGCTTAGCAGGTAGGATTATGAGAGAAGGGGATAATGGAAGTAAATAACAGAGTGTTTGAGAGGAGAGGTGAGTAGTGGATTAGAGGAACATTAGGAGGCTATTGTAACAAAACAGATCTGTGGATATGCCCAGCCACTCTCAACCATTAGAGTAGTGCAACATAGAGCTCATACTGCCCTCTTCTAATAAATGCAAAGAGAGTCTTTAATTTACACTCAGCCTTACTTATTCTCATCGTGATAAAAGTCTTGTCAGATTGAGTGGGTATAGTCAACACTTGTTACTTGTCGTAAATACGACTCTTTCCCATTTTGGTTATGATAAAAGACAGACTCATCCATCATTTCCTTCTTCATGATGATGATCTGACTCCATTATGTTATCCAACATCAAAAGTAGCACATAATGTTATAGCTATCATAGTTATGTCACTGAATTGACAATTCATCTTACGGTTTTCCATTACGATTCGAGTCATTTATTGTCAACAATGATATTCATTATATTTCATTTGTTAATGCCTTACTCCTTCTGATAATTACGATGAATGATACACTGTCAATAATATCAAACATTGCTATATGATAATTATCATCTTCCTCCCATGATCATTCCTTTATTCTAATCATCTGTATGGACCAATATTCATCAGTATTTTAACCAACAGTATAGACTGATTTCAATCACTCCTTCCAGGATAATGATAGCAAATCTGTTTTTTTTTTTAATATTATTTACAATAACAAAATTGAATGCAATTATCATGACTTATATGTCATACTATCAACCTGTTTTATTTATAATTTATTGTTGCACTTAGAAATACATATAATACCCGCTTAGAGTTCTACTTCACCTCTCTCGATTTGGATCAAAGCCATTTCATTGAATATGTTTTTCAATGTAATTCTGTCTGTAAATAAAGTCCTCTTATTTAATAATCTACTCTATCTTGATTATAATTTATATTTTAACAGCTATGCAAATTAAAACCTTGAAAGGAAATTGGATTTCGAAGTTCTATGTTATTATTCAGTCTTTCTAAGATTTATTAATTTTTTTTTTATTTCTAATCGACTACATTTTATTAATGTGTGAGACACGATACAGGTTAATTCATATTTACAGTTTTAATGATAAATAACTTCGCCTAATTAGAATAGTGACTTTTTGCAAGTATACAACACTGTCAAGGCTTCAGAAAAACATTTTATTTCCTCCTGCAGACAAGACTTTATATCCTTCAATGAAACATTCAGAAGATACGTTCATTAGTATTTCAGCCACCGAAAAGCTCCAAACATCTGTAATTTAACTCAGTTACATCAGTAATGGTGCGTCAAAGGTTTAAATTTACTGTACGTATTATATAAACAATGAAGAATTTTTAAATATAAACATAATCGCCTCATCAAATTACAACTTATTAATTTCAACAAACTAACATATAAGTGCTGTTCATTTATGTTAAATTACATAAATTTAACTGAATAAATCCATTTTATTTATATATAAAGTTATAATGCCTGTAGGCAGTAGTGATAGTATTTGACTAGTCCAGTTGTCTTCGGATATTAGTCGAGCACATATTAGCTCTCATTTCAGTTTTACAATTTCGGTAAGTTATGTTCGGCAATTGATTATATTCAAAAACTAGACTACCAGTGACCCTTTGTGTCACTCAGAAATTATAACAATCGGTATTGAAATTAATTCACTAAATATGATTGACAGGGATAATTTTAATTGTTGTTTCTTGTTATTAAGGCACGGAAACAGATTCTTATATGACCCAAGATTTTGATATAGTATACTTAACATGATTCAAGATATATACACAGTAAGTATATTTAGTAAAATAAAAATCATTTAAAAGTAAAAAAAATCATTTATTTTATCATATAAATAAATAAAACGTCAATTCAAGTTATAATCACAATGAAATATATTTAAAACAAACAAAACTTGTAAACTGAAATAGTCAATTTATTTAGCTAACATAAAATAGCATTAATGGCAGGAATGTGTGGGTATAATATTACCTTAGAACATTCGTATTTTATCTGACAGTTGTGTTCACGTTTCTAAAATTATTCATTTTTAACCTAATAATGTAGTAGTTTATTATATACTTGTTACATTTATTTATAATACATTTGCAATACTGTCATCAGCGAGTACGCCAGCCTCTGGGCTACTCTTGCTCCACGCCTTCATTTTATTCCCAGTGCCATTTTCGCAAATTTTAAATTAATTCTTTTTTTTTGTTACATTTATGTATAAGAAATTTTCTTTACTATCATCGGCGAGCACACAGGCGACTGGCTACCCTGATTCCATGCCATGACTTCATTACCATTGTTTATATTATTAAAATTTTAAATTCAAAAAAATTGTTTGTTACGTTTATTTTTAATATATTTGTGCTACTGTCATCGGCAAGCACGCAAGCCAGTGGACTACTTTGGCTCCATGACTTTAGTTTATTACTAGTTTTTATATTACGTTACTATTAATTTAAAAAAAAATTGTTACATTTATATATAATACATTTGCACTACTGTCATCGGAGAGCACGCAAGACACTTGCTACCCTGGCTCTAATTTTGGGAATATTGTGATAATTTTCTTTTATTTACCATTCTTCAGGTAATAAATAATATATATTTAAATTCAGGTCACTATTCTAATAACTTGCAAGAAGTCACTATTCTAATTAGGCGAAGTTATTTATCATTAAGACTCTAAATATGAATTAACCTGTATCGTGTCTCACACATTAACAAAATGTAGTCGACTTGTAAAACAGGCTGGTTAGAGAAATAAAAAAAAAATAATAAATTTTAGACAGACTGAACAATAACATAGGACTTCGAAATCCAATTTCCTTTTACGGTTTTAATTTGCATAGCTGTTAAAATATAAATTATAATCAAGATAGAGTAGATTATTAAATAAGAGGACTTTATTTACAGACAGAATTACATTGAAAAACATATTGAATGAAAAGTCTTTGATCCAAATCGAGAGAGGTGAAGTAGAACTCTAAGTGGGGTGTTATATTTCTGAATGCAACAATAAATTAGATGGAATCTAAAAGTAAAAAACTGGTATATTTCTAGGAAAAGTTTAGTTTTCTTTATAACTTTGACGAAGTTTATTAAGGATTAAAGACATTATCAAAACTGAAAATACATGATGAATCAAACTGTTTGATCAACTGTAGGAGGAGCCTCCTATCGAGTTTGGAAGCAATCACGCTGCTACACTTCTGTAGAATTTAATCAGAATTTTCCTTCCATTCCTTGCTTCTTTTATTATTACTGTCCATCTTTGAACTGATAAATATACCTTAGAAATTAGAAATCCCTTAAAGATATATCCTGATATTTTGCAGCATCAATTTTTTTTATCAATTTTATTATTTTATTTTAAGTTACAATAAATAAATATTTCAAAACAATTCTCATTTGTGCTAAAGTATAGTTTTCTTTCATTTCAATTTTACTGTTATTTCAGAGAGTTCTAAACTCTGAAGTTTTAAAATTACCTATGAGTCCAGATTTTGGCGAAAAACGTCCCATAGCTTGGTCTATAAGTCAAAGAACTAAAGTACTAGTTCTCTATAGCATCTGTAGCAGTCAGACAAGTAATCCATCCTTTCTTGTAGAGTAACAGCGCTCCAACGCATCATCAAAACAGCCATAGGAGTTCTAACTGTTTCTGATACGACGATGGATGCTTAAGAAAGAAAGGACTTAAGGATATGCAACCTTGGGTTTGGAACTTCAGCTACGTCGATCATATCTAAGTAGATGGTGTCCTACTAGTCCCCGGGGTACGTAAAAATCAAATTTTTACTTTAGTAGGAATTACAAAAATAGGACTAAGATCTATACACGATGTAACTGTCCTCGTCAGAGGCACAAATTAAATGATGGTTTGAGGAGAAAGCATGAAGTGTGTGGTTAAGGATAGAGGTAAGGTATGGTATTTTAGAAAGTGTAAAAGGCAATAAAAGGACAAAAACATTGGCTGAAACAGGACGAACACCTGAAGTTTGGAACGACTGAGAAAACATTATTGACAGTTATAAATCGTGTACACAAGAGAATTGGTTAATAATTTCATTAATGCCAAGTCTAATTTAATTAAAACATTACTAATATTTAGAGTGTTTGATTTGTGACAATTTATTAATGAAGACACAATAGTGCTTTGTAAAAATATCTAAAATTTATGCATGATCACTTTAGGTTCTGATAATGTGATTGATATACAAAAATAAGACATTCATTTTCTAAATTCCATACCTGCTGCAGATATGGAATATTTGTGTTCTTTTAAAGGAATTGAATGACTTAATAGTCTGATCTATGTATATTTTATGACAATATTGAAATGAAATGTTTTAAATACCACTATACACTAATTCACTAACAATTTAAAGTTATCTAATCACGTTATGACAATTATCGCCATATCATATGACCTATTTCTTGTTATTTTGACGTATGAGTAGGCTTTTTTAATGTGAAAACTTCTTAATTAAATATATATTTATATATCCCAATGTGTATCTCAAGTAACATATTCCGAAATTGAACAAAGGTATACTATTTATATCTGTCATTAAAATTGTAACTGTAAGGAGAATGGTTAGTTGGTAAAAAGATCCCATTTTATGAGATTATTTAATTTGTAATTTTTTTTTAAGGGGTACATCCTGAAATCCTGTTTTATATATGTCTTATGAGTTACATTCCACAGTCATGTAAAAACATGTACGAGTATGTAGGCTCTCTGGCTTATGATGCTGTATTATGATGATCAACTAATATGTACATAAGTAGTTAGAATTGGGTTGTGTAGCAGAAAGCAGAACAATGTAATCGAAAAGTTGTTTTTATCAAAGTTAAATTATTGCTCTGCTGTATATATTAGACATGTACAATAATTAGAGTATAAGTACTGATTTATAAGAATTTCTGTTAATTATAACTTCTGCGCGTCCTAAGAAAAGATAATATATTCAATTTACATTTTTATCAAACCATTTAACTGTTTTTAAACTTCATAAGATGAAACAATGACAAAATAATGAACAAGGGAGGTCAGTTTATAAACAAAAAAAAAAAACTGGTTGGAAGATTAGAGTTAGATTACATCAACAATTTCTTTTGAAGTAAAGCGGCAGTCACTTCCCTATCGCCTGAAATTTAATTGAAATGTTATCTTGAAAAAATCCCTTCCATACAGGAACTGAGAAAAGATTAATTTATTTCTTTTCAAAGTGACTACTTTAGAGATATTTGTTTTATTAAATTACTTCCAAAAATTTTTCGGCCATTTCGCGGTTAGGCGGCCTTTTAATTAAGAGATAGAATACTTGAATAGAGAAATTCGTCTACTGTATTTATTGATAATTACAAAAATAATTTAAGAAGCAGTGGAAATACTTAATTATATTCATTTTTCTAGAACTAAAATAAATTGGGAATTGGTATTTTCCACTTTAAATCGAACTTTCATAGCCCAAGTTTTGTTTTTAGTCATAGATACTTCAAATTTTCTTTTGTACATACTTTTTTAACACCTCTTCCTATTGTCTATGAAGAAGAGTTACTTATCAATATATATATAGTAATAAATGAAACCTCCAGCGAACTTTTAAATAAAAACGAATTAAAAAGATGGCAGCTTACAGAGAGACACAGATATAACTCACTTCTATATTTCGATATATTTCCATATATTCCTATATTTCTATATATGTCCATCTGTATCCACAATATCTGTAATAAGCTACAAGACCGCAGACACCACCTCAATCTTTTTAACGGACAAATTTTCTAAACGAGTCTATCCCCATCCCTTCATAGAAAGCCATATACTACCTGCTGACGTCTCCCACCAACCTAGACCTAAGTGGGATAGAAGTGATTCTTCATTCTTCTTGACTACCTAGTTCCCTGGTTCTCATAAACTTCATACTGTGATTAGGGAGTTTTTTCATATTCTCACAACTTCTGTTTCTACTTCTTCCATTTTTAAACACCCTCCTTCTATATCCTATCCTAAACCTCCCAATTTTAAAAGTATTTTTCCTCACTTTTCTCCTCTGTCTTTAAATCCAGACCTTGAAATGAAACAATGTGGACACCTTGACTGTCAAACTTGCCTGATTATCTACTCTAATTCTTCCTTCAATTCTTCTCTCAACCATCATTCCTGCCCTATTCATGGCAATACCTCCTGTACCTCTTCCAATTGTGTTTACCAACTGGATTGCACTCAGTGTGACTCAGTATATCTCTATGTTTCTTTTTTACATTGAACTATATATATACAATTAAAAGAAACGGTCCAGCGGACTTTTTTAAATAAAATAAATTCAAAACGAAGGAAACATACAGAAAGACACAGACATAACTCACATCAATATTTCAACCATCGTCGTCATCAGGAGGTGTGAAGAGCGAAGAGCGAAGAGTCCCGCAGGAATACAGGGCAGCGACTGAACTCGGAGACCGCAGCCAGTACCCCACCACTTAAGTGGTAGACCGCTGCCCTGTCTTCCTGCGGGACTCTATGCTCTTCGCACCTCCTGATGACGACGATGGTCGAAATATCGATGTGAGTTATGTCTGTGTCTTTCGGTGTGTTTCCTTCGTTTTGAATTTATTTTATATATATTATTCAAAATGATCGCAGTTTCTGCATTAACGATCTTTTTTTTTTTAACAGATTCTAGCCTGTTAGCTATTTTCCTTATTATAGTTGGTAAACTATAAATCAGGTTCACCAATGACATTTTCAATGTCATAGTGAATGTGAAAAAAAAGGTCGTGAATACAGAAACTGCGATCATTTTCAATGAAATATGCTTGAAAGATCTGCTGCCAATATATACCAATATATATAAGCAGAAAACTCAAAATTTATCGCGTGATGCAATCAATGAAATCCAATACCACAAAGAAAAAGAAATTAATGTACATAAATGTTCTGAGGCCTTTCACTTTATGTCATCAGAGACGAAACCAAGTAAGAAAAACAATGTTTTTGGACTTTTTTTTCTTATATATATATATATATATATACATATATTTATATATATATATATAATAATTATAATATATACGTAAAAGTTGGAAGCAGTACTTCATTAAACATTATTGTTAAATAATTCCGGATAATTCCGGATAATAATTCCAGAATAATTCCGGAAACTGGAGAATTTGTTAAGAAGCAATACAAGCCAAATATGGGGCGTTAATTTAACAAATTATATATATTATATATATATATATATATATATAAACGTATAACTTAAAGAGTTGCTTAAAAAAGAAAAAAAATCTGTCATCAAAATTTGTTGGTAGATCACCGTCATTGCTAAATATGAATGTTTTGATTATGACGCGTCGGAATAGTAAACTTTTATACCATTCGTCACTTATAAGCTACGTAAATAGTAGTCCATTTTTTGTGACTCTGTTTATTAACTTAAAAATTTGGTTTGTTTATATGTAACTAACTTCTACATATACAAATACCCACACTAAACTTCACTTATTCTGGCGGGAGGTAAAAATATCTGTGCATGTCATCCCTCGAAGTAGACGTTAAGCCATGGGTCCTGAGCTTGTATGATGTTATATGCTTGTAAAAGATTCCTTCTGTAAATACACTTAGACAAAATGTAGGTCTCCCAATGTAGAATTTTCATAATGTCATATCACAAAGACTCAATGCCTGGCCTAGGTGTGTTCTCTCATGCGAGGACTGCTAAAACCTAATACAACCTAAACACTTTGAAAAAGTATTCACAAATTTTTCCAAATGCCGGAATCTATAATTCCAAAATGTTTAATATTTTAGGATTCCACTATACCAGCAAGAATTTTTTTTTTACATTAATTTATTATTAACAAGGGAATCATTAGATTATCTGTCAATAGTTATTCGTAAATAGTAAACAAAATGGATAAGTAATTAATAAATATTAACCATGAACAGAAAAATAAAATAACAATGAAGAAGAAAAATTAATGAAACATAAATAAAAAGTATGCTTTAAGTGTCGAAGGAGCCAGTATTAATAAGCTATACTTGTCATGCACTTACCGTGTCCAATGATAACTTTAACATAATGTATTAAATATTATTGTAAATTGCTATAACTTCAAGGAACTTTATAAATAATGTATTCAAGAGAAGATCCCAAAGTTGTTAGAAAAGAAATATTGAGATTCTCTAATTTCTGTTTTTGCGAGCTATGCTTTATGATTTTTTTAATATTACAATCCTTATCGAGATGATTTAAAAACTTTACAAAGTTAAATAAAACTTTTTTAAAGGAAACTATTTAGAATTAACTCCATTGCTTTCTATGGTTATAGTTACTGGGTCAAGGATAAATTTATTGGTAAACTTTTGGTTTGCTTGTATGCAATGAACCTGTCCACCAAGATTGATTTTGCTTTCTAAAAAAAAAATGAATGCTTGACCTTATAAGAAAGGCCTTTCTTTCTGCATAATTTTCCAATATTTACTTGTCAAATTTGTAAGCAAACAATATTGGCATTGGTATACGAAAAAAAAACCTTTTGAAGTATAAAGTAATATTAGATCATATTATCAGTGGAGAAGTTGGTTTCGTTAAGTCAATACGAGCTCCCAGTATTTACGACCCTCTAGGAGTATTTAGGCAATCTGTCAAAATAACATTACCCCAGTCAGGCTTTGACAAGGCCTTTGGAAACGACTTCGCACTGCCGAAGTGGCCAGAAGAAAGGGACAAATAATGAAATTTCATCTTTCCCAATCTCCTTAAATAAAATTACTACATCCACTTGGGATAAGTTGGTGAATTCAATTTTCTTCCTTCTTCAGCAGTTATTTCAAATTAGAGTTAACGAAGGCCGAAGCTCGCTTTCTTTCCTTTCTGTTTACTTCTAAATATACTTATCCTTAACTAAAAATCAACTACATCATTTAAGAACTGTAAATGACGTCCAAAATTATTAATCTTATGAAGTATATTTTCCATCATCAAGTAATATTTAAATACACAAAAGAGTAAATATTTTTTTGAAGCTTTATGTTAATTTATCCTATCTGTAATTTAACTGTACATATACTCCTTATACGGCGTCCATCTAGTATTTGGAGTATTAACGCGATTTTAATCCAAAGATATCCATAAACAAAACATCAGTAAATCAATCCTTTTATTACCAGTTTGATGTAAAATGTGTACATCAGAGAACGTGTCTCAAGTTGCTTTGATACTACCTCCATGGATACGAAATTACCAAATATACAGATTATGGTCGTAATATAATAAAAAAATAAAAGCTACAATGAAATTACTGATGGTTTCACATAATTTTCTCTTAACCATCCATCTTTTCACGATTACCTAAGACTGTATGGGCTCTGAACTGACTGTTTTTGACATCTCAAGGTACGGTGAGTTTAGATTTTTTCAAAACTTAAATTGAAAAGAAAAAAATCCCTGCACTCACTGACAGATGAATATTACAATGTAAGGATTATAAAATGTTTCCATGAAGTTATAGAACTTACCTTGGAGATCTAAGTAAAAAAGTGATTCACTTAAGAGAGCCTTTAGAGGTTCGTGGTTACTTCTGTTGTCTACCTCGGAACATTATACATATGAAATATTTATATATGCATAAAATTATTAATATGAAAGCATATAATATAAAATTATATATATATATATATATTTATAATTCTGCCACATTTAATGCAATATTATAATATTACAACACCTTAACAACACTAATTTTTCATAAGTAATCATTTCAGCTCCGGTACAATTAATATGATGATTTCATTATTTATATGAAAGAATAAGGAGCAACATTTTTCTTGTCTACTTACGTTATTTTGCCGTTGTTTGACGCATGTTTTTAATGATTTACCAGTTTGACCAATATCAGTTTTATGGCAACTTTGACACGAGATTTTATAAGTAACACTACATTCCAGTTCACTGGGAGAGTTTTTTTATTAACATATTGCCTACGTTACTATAATTAGAGAAAAACTATAAAATGAAATTTATCTGCGAACCTAGAAAGTGAGTCCAATGATTCATGATACGGTAAAACTATAGAATTTAACATTTAATTTGAGATTCAGTTGAAACGTTGTACAAAGTTTTTTATCACTGTTTAACGCTAAATCGATATAGGTTGGGTTAAGTTAGGATGCAATGTCCCACAAGGGAACACACGTAGGCGGAGCATTGGCCCTTTGTGATACTACACAATGAAGATTGATTCTACAGTTGGAGTCCTACATTTTACCTAACTCAAGTGTATTTAGACTAAGGATCTTTAACGAGTACCTGGCATAGTACAGGCTCGGGACCGATAGTTTAACGTCCTTCTCCGAGGAAGGACGTGCTCAGATTTATTCATCTCCTTCATGAAAAAATCGAGGGCCAAGTAAGGATCGAACCCCGGTCTTATCAGTTCAGAGGCGAGTACATTAACCACTGAGCTAATCTGCCCCTCTAATCAATATAAGAGAAGGATTATTTTAATGATAGGGAATTGTTCTATTTATTCTGAAATTTTCTTATATATATAAATGTATACACTTTTTAGCAGCTGAAAACTGAATTATTTGTTTTTGGTGGTAAGAAAGTTGAAAGGTCTGAAGGACGTTCTAAATGGAAGAGCTAAATTCTAGGATTAGCACATTTTTTTAATCATGATTTTCAAGACTGAAGAGTTCGGTATTGCGAGTGATACTTGGTAAGATGTAGCATTAAATACCCTTTAATGCGAAGGTCTTGTGGAGTTGGGAGGCCACATTCAAATTAATTGTCTGATTAAGTGCCACAATTTTCCTACTGAGTACCGGAATCTAAATTTATTATGGACCCTCAGAAATTTACCAGGAATTGTAATTTGCTGTGGCTTATCATCAACAGGTTTAATTGGATCTTTTTTTTTTTTTTTTTTTTTTGACGATACTGTGACTGGTTTTGTTTACTTGAACTTGGTACAGCAATCTGTTATGCCAAGATTAGAAAAGACTTTGAAGAAGTGTTTTATTTCAGTAAGATAAGACAGATGACTGTCAGGATGTTAGATCTTTTCTTGATAAGATATTGTCAAACAAGTAGATAAGAAGGAGGGTTGGGTTTTCTTTGAGTCTCACAATGTTTATCAGACCTCAAACCACTAGACATTTTTTTTTATAGGGATTTCTTAAAGCAAAGTCTACGTAATGACACCTGCAACAGTCACTCAATTGAAAACAATTGAAGTTGAATGCACGCAACTGCAAAGTAAATTGCTTCATGATTTGTGCTTTTCCATCAGTTCGCATTGTCGGCCAGATCAGACCCAAAAACGGACATCATTTGAGAACAGGTGAAGATAAATGAATAGAATGATGTCTGTAAATCTATATAAATAAAAGAAAGGTTTTTTTGTCTGTACATTACTTAGAACTGACTCATTTCAAGTTTTCTTTACGTTTCATTCATTAGAGAAACCAAATCCACCTTTGGATTTTTGCAAAAAATCAAAAAAATTTTTCAAAATTTTGTCACCAGTAAACTCAGCACCACAAGACATATCACGCTGAAACTTTGACATTAGATTTGTGTATATCTAATTTAAAATATAGACTCTGAATCCATTGGAAATTCAACTTTAGAAGTGAAGTTATAGACATTTAAAGCAATAGCGTTTGTTACAAGTAAACTCAGTCACTCAGCAGCTCAGACATAGCAAACTGAAACTTTGATACTAAATTTGTGTATGTCTAACTTAAACTATAGGCTCTGAATGGATTGAAAATTCAGTGTAGAAGGAAGTTATGAACTTTTAATCTGTGTTTTGCTAACTTCACAGACATATTTATTTTGAGAATATACAGATGTAGCAAGTAGGTATTGTTAGTTGATTTTAATTTCATTTGCGTATATGAATATATTGCGTATTTGACTTCATTGAAAACGTGTTTTCCAGAGTTCCGAGCCACTATCCGTTTCCGTTCCAAACGATCGCAAAGTTTTAACATAGTCTGTTTCGCAATAACGTTAACTAATTCGCAAGGGGAAACTTTACCTAACGCAGGAAAACTTAAGTGAGTGAGACCAAGTTTTTCTCACATGGTCAACTGTAGTTGGTTCCAACTCTTTGTTCTTCTATGAACCTGATGGACAGACAGCTAATGTGGTGTTTACAGAGGCATTTGCTTAACACTGTAATAATAATGGTATTTTCTACTAGTCTATAATTTATAATGATATTTTGGTATACCAAGTATAATGGAATTTGTGATGGGTACGTTTGCTAGTTCTTTTATATTTTTATAATGAAGCAGTATACAATAAACACCCAGTTTACTATATTCAAAGTGAGTATATATTTTGTATATACACATACTGTTACTTCTCATTATCTATATCCCATTAATATCTTAATTAACGCTCCCTTTTGAAACACGTTTTCAGGCTCACTTTTAGAGAGATATAAGTTTTTATAACATGAGTCTTTAAGAAATGTTTGACAATAGATATTGTTATTAAAATTTACTAAAAAAGTATCCTATAACACATTTCAATTGAAATAATAGTGTCAGAGGAGTTTTTAAATATTTTTCCCATGTAACCATTTCACTATATTTTGCGATCGTTGCATATACTTTTGAAGTGTGTTAGCTGATACAATGATTGCACTTAATGTTTTTTTTTCATTTTCCGCCTGTGAGGCTCAATTAAAAATAATGAGGTGGCTTTGTATAAGTATTCATATTTTAAGATTCTTAAGTACTAAAATGTAAGAAATATAGATGATAAATGTAATGTTTAGAAAAAAAAAATCAGAATGGTAATGGAATTGGAGAATGATTACATTACTTCATTAAAGGCAGGCAGAGAAGAGTTATATTTAAAACTCTTTAAAATTGAACTTAAGAATCTTTTAATGACCATAATACTGACTATAATTTGATCTAGTTTAAATTATGCTGACAGTGGGATAAAAATTGTTTAATTTATTTTTACTTTTTTCTTTTATTCTTTGATAAATTGGTTTACTGTTGCTTAGTTACAATATCTATTAAAAACAGGAATAATACAAATTTCAACATTAATTTAACTATAACTATTATACACAATTATTTTATTATAATTATTATAACAATAATTAGTACACAACAATATACTATTTAAAGTATTCCTGGTTTCAATATTTTCTGACTTTAGCAATAAATAAGTTCCTGACAATGAACTTGATGCAGTGTTAAATTTTCCCATTGTATTCGTTAAAATTTCGGTTGAAATTTATTATACTCAATAAAGTTTTCAATACATTTATTTATTTATCCAGTGTATATATAGTGACGTGGTAAATATCCTTAGTTTTGTAAGGTTTATAACAAGGTTTTCTTTTGTCATATCTTTGGTCTATTAGCATTGTCTTCATTCATCTTCATTGTCTTCATTGTCTTCATTGTTTTCACGTTCATAGTGAAAGGCAAAGAACTTAATGTCAAACAAACGGATGGGCATGAATGTCACAGCTTTCTCGCTGATATAATTCTACGGACTAATACGTTTTGGAAATCCTAACACAACTAAAATAAAAAATGTTGAAGAAAGAGGTTGATCATACATCGATAATTTGTTTCATTCTTGAGTTAAGTTTTGTGCAGTATGGTTTAATTGAGATGAATTATGATTATAAAATTGTATTTCGAGGGATACGAGTGCTAGAGGCCCCAATTTTGATTGAAAAGCTATCATTTTGAGTGTCTGCTTGCCCCGTCTTTGAGTAAAAAGGTGTTCTCGGTGAACTGTACCTGGCTAAAGCGGCGGGCTAGCCAAATCGCCAAATAAGCCACTGCTTCACCAGAAAAAAAAATAGTAAAGCTTTTCTACTGAAGAATGGGTGGGTTGGGTATCCTACTCAAATGCACTTTAAAACCTACTGGTTTTACAGGGTCGGGAATACCTGTCATCCCATCCAATCCCTGTCATACGGGAATACGTATCTAAGTCTGTCATGTTGTCTTAGCCTCGCAGTAGCTATGGTTCCCAACTATAAGCTGATTGAAAAATAGGCGTGTGTCTGTCTTGTAGTTGGGTTTAACTTATGGATGTATGAGAACCAATATATCCTACAGCTTTGTAGAATTAGGACTGTGAGTTAGAACACTCCGTCTTTACAGCAGGAATGAATCAACCCTGGAGAGGTTGAGTTAGGATACTTATACTTGCGCTCAAGCTCTACGTTTTGGTCACGTATGTTATGATTTGAAGTGATAATAAAACATTGATAATTCGTTTACATTTTGAATTAAGAATGTATGAATTCATTTTAATGAGCCATCTTTGTGATTTAGTTTGTAAGGAGATCAATTTAGCACAAAGAAGAGTGGGCTCAAATCTTTCAGTCCTTTGTTCCCTTAAAGGTTAAGAGTTTAAGACTGGCTTAAGAAAACCATATCTGTTGAAATGTTAATTTAAAAAGAATTCTACTACGCCTTATTCAAGGAGCAGATTTTATATACAATTTTCACGTCAAATCACAGTTTTTCAAAACATTTGCCGACTAATTAACTACATGAATTTTTAAATTATCATTCCATTAAAATAATGTGTATGAATTAAATATATCTCCATGAATCAATAAATGTTTGTTTTCAAAATGTAGTAGAATTTGAATATAATTTCAACATTATAATTGGTCCGAGCCGCTAGTTAATTATTAAGGTCATAGATGATTGGCCAAATAAGCAGATTACTAGTTCGCGTGAAGCCAAGTCCTGCGACGCCTTGTAAAAGCTTAAACCCAAATATTTTCCCCCATTCTTCATCTTGCACGAACACCTAACAATTTATTTTTCTTTCACACACACTTCTATGCCTATTTTGATATATTAAAATAACGATTTAGTTTTCATAGCTTTTATTTTGTATTATTAATTAGTTTTACTAATTTTCCCAGGTCCTTAGCAACAGTAAGTGGGTATAATATCAAACTAGTTGAAAATCATTTGGGTTTAGGTTTATTTTAATGTGGCTATTGTGTAAACATAATATTAAAATCTCTGATCAACTGTTATGAAACTTATATATTCAATTTTATTATTATATCCGTCTTATTGCGGCTATATCGTTCCTCATTATCCTCTACTCCACTGTTTAGAGTACCTACATATGAGTGGAGATATTTATAAGGATTTTATTAATAATTCCTGTCTCATCACGGAGTCATACAAAGCCACTATTATGGAGATAATTCAAGATATGATTTCTGATTATTTCTTCACCAGCTGTAAAACACTCAATGAAGAGCATTGTATCTAGCATTATATTAGGTAATTATAATATGTCGTTCTATTAATTTGTTGAATAACTTCTCTGCAGTAGAGGTCTTTTAATTTTTTCCCAGTTTCACTTATCTGTAAATTGCTTCTTTTCTGATAACAACATGTAAGGAAAGAGAAGGTTTGTTAACTTTCCTATACTGAAGATAAAGCAAGCGGTCAATGTTCCTGATATCATTAGACACACTTGTCACTGTTTTTTATTAAGGCTAATTTGAACCTTTTCATTTCACAAACATTGCATTTGCCACTATTTGTTTAATAACAGCATTAATGGTAATTTTGTATATGATAACATCTAGAAATGCGATTGAGACTCTATGTCATACTAAATAATCTCATACAGCAGAAAATTGTATTTTTCGCTTCAGAAAATGTTTGTGTTGCATTATTTCCAGTTTATTCTTTCGTCTAAACAAATTCTAACATTTTTTATGCATCTGATGGTCCTGTTTTAGTATTTTGAATGAAGTTATCATTGATAACTATTTTTTTTTCTTTTTGAGAAAGGTATGACTGTTTTAGATGCATTTATGTCCAGATCAAATATTACCCATCTTTCACTAATTTGAAGAATATGTTGCATAAGCTATAAGAGAGTACTATAAAGTATTACTCTTAATGTAACAACCAAGTTATCTTATTATTCTGGCGTATCGTAAAGTCATTACTTAGATATCCAGTAGGTCATCCACAACAATTACCACACTGAGGGAGGTAACACACTTCCTAAAGTCAGTCATAAGTGGTCTGTCATTTGGTTTGTGGTAGATCCTGTAATATATTTACAGGTATGTTACTTTACTTTTCTTATTAAGTAAATACATATATGTTTAATATTTTATTACGCAGAGTTGTAGAGGATCAATGTTTTAATTCTGTGATACTCGACGCACAATACATCCAATTGACTACATTCCTCATGAGGATCGGGATAAATTTTATTGCATTTAGGGTCAAAGATCTGGAAAATTTAACCAGTATCTGACTTTCCATATGTTCGTGAACGACTTTATTTTTATCTTTTTCCACTTGTGGGGAGAACAATTTTTTTTTTATTTCAAACATGAAAAACTTTTGACTTATTATATGCAAATTCATTCAATGATAATAACTGAAACAGTAGACAACACCTGACATTTAAGGTCCAATTTAAACACTATTTGCTATTATTATTATTTTCATAAGTATTAATAACTCGTGGAAAAATGAGCTAAATTCTCTTTGATTCTTTTATGTTGTTTCTGTGTGGGAAATCCTAAAGCAAAGCGTAAATGAAAACTATTTTGAAACAATCTTTTAATACCGTCTGTTGAACCAGATTATTATTGGCACAAAAGCTTTGAGTTAGACAAAAATATTTTATCTTTTCTCTCCCAGTTTCCTTAGTACCTTGAAAAAGATTGAAATTGTTCTGTATAAAATGACAAGGTTTGTTTACAGTAATTTTGGTTTTTAAATAAAGGAATATTAATAACAAAAAAAAATAATAAACATGTATAATAATAAATATAATTTATAGCAAATAACTTATTAGAAATTATGAATAGCAAAAGGATTATTTTCAGTATATCTAATAGAAGCAAAATATAATGACAATTACAAACTGAAATGTTTACTTCAAATTCCAAATAAATGAAATAATATTTATGTTATGGTGAATAGTGTAATGTAAGTTTTATATAATGTAATTACATTACAAATAATGTAAATTGTATATTTTCAACACTGTAAATAATTCCATATTGTATAGTTCACTTTACAATATTTAATTAAAACTTTGTACATCCGAATGAAACAGTGATTTATAGTCCATGTTGTCATTCAATGGAATTACCTTTATGACTTTCAACGAAGAAACATGCATGTTTAAGAATATTTTTAATAAGTTTATATTTTTACTTAGTATTATTGAAAACATGTTTGTAAAGAACGCACAATTAATGAATTCTTTTCTCAAAATACACTAATGTATTATTGTGATAAATCACTTCTTTCTCTGATACTCTATTACATCCTTTACAGGATTTATGCAATTTGAAAGGCAAAAGCTTGGCTATTTCTGATTCATCAGACATTAACAGAGGGCAGGCTGTTTTACTGCGGGAGCAAACGGCTTGTTCTGTCATCTATACAAGTATTAAAAACGCCATTGTTGTTTAACTTTGGTCTGTATATTCTACGTGGCTAGGATAGGTTGCACTGGCAGTCCTCTAGAGCAGTGGCAGTCCTCTAGAGCAGTGGTCCCCAACCTTTTTGTTGCCGCGGACTGGTAAGCGTTAGACAATTTTAACGCGGCCCGGGGGTAGATTGTTTACTTGCAACTTACATGTAGCATTGTACCAACAACATAACATGAAAATAAAAGCCTCGAAATAATAATAAATATATCATTAAAAAGTTCACATTAAAAATTTACTTTAAACATTCCATTCAAAATAAAATACAGATACACCAGAAAAACGAATATAAAGTGCATGAACATTTTAACTTACTAGAACACCAAGCAATGAGACTTTGAGCTTGTTTCTGTGCAATCAGACGGTCCCATCTGGGAGCAATAGGAGACAATGACACCCGGAGTGTGTTGCTTATATCTAGTTTATTCCGATTAATGTGTTTATTCCGCACATATATGCAAACTATATTTCTAAATTGTATTTCTAACGTGGCCCGATGCCAATTGGTCTACGGACCCGCACCGGCCCGCGGCCCACCGGTTGGGGACCACTGCTCTAGAGGACACACATAGGCAGAACGTTGGTCCTTTGTGATGTACACAATTCTACATTGGGAGTCCTAAATTTTGCCTAATTTAAGTATATTTAGAGTGGGAATGTCTTTAACGTATTTCTAATATCGTACAAGTTTGGGACCGATAGCTTAACACCTCGCATGAATACATCGAGGGAACAACAAGTCGAGAGGCATGCAATTCGAAACTGAGCTGCCCTGACTCCTTTCAACATGGCTAACATGTGCCAGATAGAAGGAGATAAATAGCACAAGTTGATACATAATAAACGCATAAGAAGAGATAATAATGAAATGAGCTTTGAAAATAATGAAATATTAATATGATAAAGTAAGATAAGAAAAAAAGTTGTAAATTATTATACTTGTGAAATTGAAACCCGGTTAAATCAAGATCTGTAGAGTCTAATGAGGGTCTTTTCACAGGCCGTGCAGATTACATTGTTATTGGCGTGGGGATCTGCTTCAGAATTTGGTCACGGAACCACTATTGAAATTGAGGCCACGAAAGTTGGCATGAATAGCAATGTGGGTGTTATTGTGTTTGAAACGGCGGACTCATGGGAATTTATATATGGTTTCAGGCATAGTAAAAAGAAAAAAAATCATAAAAAAATGGTCGTATTGTGTAACACTTAGTTGGCAAAAAAACTTTGGAATCGGAGGATAATTTAGATTTATTGAAAAATTGTTGAGTATTAAAAGAGAGCAGGAGTTTCAAGCAGATAGTTGCTAAAAATACATCAAATGTTATAGACTCAAATGAACGTCTGCTGGACAACTATGAGGTTACAAAAGGAAATTACTTTGGAGATATATGGAATAACTCATGCAGACAAGACTATAAATAGCTACGATATGATCTATTATCTGGTTTTCCCAGCATGGCCGGACAGTGAGTAAAAATGGAACTATATGGTATACATTCATGTTTACCAAAGAAATACATACTTCATACTTAGAACTAGAACTTAGAACTAGAAGAAGTAAGGAATATGTGTTACATCTGTTTAATTTATTTTAATTTAATTTCTTTTCATCGTAGGTTTTTTCTTTACAAACAAATCTAACTTACACTTAAAGTTTGGTATTATAGGTCTTAGTTAAATCTGTAAATATTAATCTATTATGTTGTACAGTGTAATTAAGTTATACTGTAGATGAGAGTTATAATGAAGATTTGTGCATGAAACTTTGCCACGTCAGTCAATTTTTAACGTTAGAAATGGAAAATAGTTTAAATTCTATTAGCGAATGCAAACATCTGCTCTGTAAGGAATGAAAATTACAATTTTTGTGTTTCACAAATTGGCAGAATTTATATGAGCAGTTGTTCCATTGAGTTTAACTATCCTGGAAAAAAGTATAAGTCCCATTTTTCATATTTTCGGGATAATGTCTGTGTATGTGTATAATATCTTTGCAAGCACGACAGCTTGAATAGTTTTATTGAACAGCTTCAAAATTCACATTAGATTTGAAAGCTTAAAAAAAGCAAATTAATTTTAACCAATATTGAAGATAATTATTGCAATTTCAAAAAGCCCTGCGATCGTTGGTATTAAGTCACAACAAAACATTACATATACTTCCGTTTTTAGTTAAAATTTTTGGATTGACATATAAGACTCTTAATGCTATGTGAAAAGTTTTAAGCAATATTTTGAATTAGGAACTAACAAAACATTGGGTATTGAAGTAAAATATTGAGTTAAGGAAATGAGGATATCAGGGGGACTCTCATAGCTAGAATTGGAATAGAAAACAATGGAAGCTGTAAACACACCAAAGTCTGTAACTTTTACTCCGTGAATTTAGTATTATAGTTATAAACTCATCAAGCTCTAGTTTGGTGTGACATCGATCGTTAGCACGACTTTGTCTGAAACAGTTCGACATGCGTTCTGTCCTCAAGGGTTGCATGAGACTCTGTCGTTGCATGCCACTCAACAGCTTTAATAAGGGCCTTGGGGGAAACATGACACTGTCATAAATCACAGGCCCAAGGAGTGAGTGCGAAAACAAATATTTTTTGCAAACGTGTGCAATATAAAAAGTGATTTGATAAAGAAAAATCTGCTGTCAGACAAAACAACACCAGTTTAATTTATCTCGTCATAATATCACAATATAACAAAAATTAATAAATATCTTAAAATAATAATTTTTTGCCTTTCATAACCTGACCAAAAATTATTAATTGCATAAAAACATATTGTACTAAAATAAATTAGGAAATCGGGAAATTCATTGTCATTCAATCAATATATGAATAAATAATGATAATGATAATGCATTAAACTACTAGAACATACGGAAAGCCCGGAAGATTTCAATTTCTTACTATGAGCAGTCTAGAAGGATGAGCTGATAGCTCGCTTAATATTTGCCAAAACAGAACATTTGATTTCTATCAAATAAATCAACTCTTGTTAGATTGGAATATTATCATATATATATATATATATATATATATATATATGATCAAACCACAATAAGAAATGGGAAAACAAGACTAAGATCTTTCAACCGTAACAAGCGGTCTTCGTCAGAGTCAAAAACCCAACTGAACAATAAGAAATGGGGAAAACAAGACTAAGATCTTTCAACCGTAACAAGCGGAACTCAGTTGGGTTTTTGACTCTGACGAAGACCTCTTGATTGTTGTTTCACGTAATTATGTGAAATCTTTATATATATATATATATATATATATATATATATATATATATATATATACACTGATAAAACGAAATACGATCCAAACTGGACACAATACGAGTTCGAGATTAACAAAGAGCAACACACAAAGTAGGGAAACACACTTACAGACTCAAATTTTCGGGTAATCCGTTTTCAGGAGAAAAGAGAATGGGAGACCAAGCACGTTGTAGGCGCAACGGCACTTCAGAACCTGAAGAACTGACCAAGTCCCGATAAACTATAGTTTTGTTTATATTCCATGGTCGATACTTTTATCAATATATATATATATATATATATATATTGATAAATATATATATATATATATATTATACTTTCTCTTGTATATTAGCCTACCATTTTAATTAGAGTTCCAAAAAGCTTTATTCTCTATTTTTCTGTAAATGTTTTTTTTGAACAGTTTACTAACTTCTGACCTGTCAAACAATTTCATATGAATATCTCTACATTTTTAAATGTGAAAAGCCAAAATCGAAGCAGTTTTAATAAAAGAAAGCTTGCGCACCCCGTTTAGGTTTACTATAAGTAATTATAATTTTAACTTCTATGATAATCAATTGAGTTTTCATTTAATTTTTATGTGGTTATTGTTTAAATGTAATATGAAATTCTCAGGCATAGTAATATATCAAACTCTCATGTAGAGTAATATCAAACATTAAATATAATTTTAAATATTTCATTTGTTTTAATGTGCCTTAATCGCATTAAAACAATATTGTAATAGCATTTTATGGTTATTACAAACTTAAAATTATTGTTCTAGAACAATCTGACATTTGTTATTATTAAACTAATAGCCTCAGCCTCATTCGACTCTTGCGTACCGTGGTCATATCTATCCTATTGTGCTTCCCTTTCTCATTTCTAAAATCAACATTAGATTTAAAGTACTTTAATATTTAATAAAATTTATAATTCTCTACAGTGAATTAACTTTAATATATGATTTAGATATGATTTGTTAAATGTTTAACCTCTTGAAGGCGATTGTTGCTTCCAATTGTTATGTGTTCAATTGTTTCTGCTCCCTCTAGAGAAAGTATGCATTGTTCGTTTGATTCTAATTACAGTTTGCATTTGTAATAGTTAAGAGAATAATATGTTATTAAATATTATATACATAGCAATAAATATTTTTTGGGTTTAAATGTTTGTTTCATATATTTAATTCAGTTGGAATGAATTTTTTAGATTCAATTGAAACAGATACTCTTTTAGCTTCTTTCTTCTCAATCCATTAATCAATTGCATCCTTCGGGAAGCTAGGGTGAATTATACAAAAGGGTACATGCCACAAAAGGGTTTCTTTGGATCATTCTTTTTCCAACTGGTCTAATACCTCCATTGCATCCCTTGTGTCCAGGCTCCAAAAGCAAGTTAACTCATTCTAAATAGTTTTATTAATATTTTTTGACCTAGAAGTATATGAGACAAAAACTCTATTTATGATATCAGATTTCAATCCAGACGTTCATTCGTGATCTCTTTGACTCTCTCAGTAAAACATACAATGTGGGGCATTGTATCTGGAAACAAATGATACAAATATTACTATTTCGCTTTATTAAGTTGTTGATTATATCATCTTCTACCAAGGCGTTTACATTCTCCAGTCTCAATAGACTGCCAAATGCCTAATTCTTGATAAAAGTATCTCAGGAGAGTATAAGCTTATACTTTTTCTGGAAGTAGAGCAGGTAGTAAAATTTTTGGAAATGATTTTGACGATTATTTCTTATGATAGGTATGTTGTTTCTCATGTAAAATCTTACTGTACTAAACTCTGTATATTATTATTAATAAAAATTTTGTCATTTTTAATGTAATATTACTCATTCAATATTATAAGCCGATCTAATATTTGTATTAAGACAATACCAAAACAATACAAAATATTATGTTTATTCGATCACCAGAAATGTACCATAAAAATTGAATCCGTATTGCTATAAGGAACAGAAATGTACTTTTGCCATGATACAATTTTTCTAAAAAAAAATGGAGTTCTTAAACACTCACACAAACAACTATACCTTTGACAATTGATTATGTAAATTCCTCAATAAATAGATTGATTGCATTTTTGATAGACAACTATTTTCACTCTGGAGAGCAACATTAAGGTTGACAGATAATTTTATTTTTTTAAACATTTTAAATTAACGAATTTTCGTAAAAATTATATGATTTTTACCAAATTGCAAAAAAATAATAATTTTGAGAAGAAATATTACGTAAAAAAAGTAAATTATTAGGTGAGGCTTAGTTTTGCTTTTGCCTTTGCGTTTTACTTTTCAGATAAGAAGTTTACACAAACACATATACACACACCCATACACACTCACACACACCCTCACACACACCCTCGCACACACATACACACACACACACACTCCCACACACACACACACACACCACACACACACACACACACACACACACCACACACACACTTACACCACACACCACACACACACATACACACACACACACACAACACACACACACACACACACACACACAACACACACACACACACACACACACACACACACACACACACAACACACACACACACACACACACACACACACACACACACACACACACATACATACATACATACACACACATACATACATACATACACACACACATACACACACACACACTCACACACACACACACACACACACACACACACACACACACACACACACACACACACACACACAGACACTCATACATACACACACATACATACATACATACACACATACACACACACATACACACACTCACACACACACACAACACACACTCACACACACACAAGCATACACATAGACATAACTATTTCATTGTACTCAGCTGATCTCAAAGCGTATATTTCCATTGAAAAGTCGATAACAAAATTTTGACTAAAATGCAGTATTTTCATAGTTTTGCATTTCATACAGAAGGTAAATAAACTTATATTGCAAAATAGTGCAATAGTTTATAACAAATACTTGGTTCAGAAACACAAAGACTTTCTTTTAACCTTTTAAATAATGATATTCAATCATTAAGTTAACTAAGCATTTTTTTGTTTAAATTTTACATAGTCACAACAATGTAAATGTAACATTACCAGTGACAATGATGAAGGGAATATATACATTACACATGGAGGCAGGAGGGAAGAAATAATCCAGTAATTATACTTCCTGGCGTGAAAAATAAGTTATAAAACTTAGATTAAATTAACAAGTCACTAGAGTAATTCACACTAATAAGTCTCTTGGCCACTTTGTCTTCAGGAGCCTTTGGGGATTTCCTGGTATATTTGTTCAGGAGATGTTTTGGACTAAGGGATTGTTATTGCTACAAAGATTTTTATGGAAGGCTTTGTAGCCAACTAAGCATTAATGAAAAGAATATGAGTTTTGGAAAAGAAATTAACATATATTTATGTATTATACACAATAACACAAAAATAACTACCACAATTGAAATTATTTAAAGAACTGAATCTGTCAAAACAGCAAGTTAGTTAGTTTGTTTGTTTGAACTTTGTTTCATCATTATTAACATTTGTTAGTGTTGGTAATGAACATCAATACTTGTTTCAATATACTGCATTATATAGGGTTATTATGAAATTTGGTGAATAGCAGTTGATTATGATATATTTTAATGTAGTTGAAATTTAATATAGTATTTTATGCAATATATTTTATCAAATATATAAACAAAATCACATATAAATTCAACAAGAAATAGAAAAATGGTTTGTAGTCCACCAAAAACTTAAAAATCCATGAGAAATCTAAATTATAAAGAGAAGTAAATATTCGACTTAATAGAATTTTGGAAGTAAGTATTTTACGGTCAAAATTGTTGTAGAATTTGAGAAGTTTGATATTTGGTTATTGACCATTGGAATTCGGTTAGACAGAGGATTATTAAATCCCTGTTGCACAAAGTGCATGTAGACGGTGAAATTTTCCATCTCATGTCAGACGTTATTTGCCCTCTGTTTCCTTTATATTCTGACTATTCACCTTCAAGAGGCTTTGGTGGCAAATAAAAAAGAAAAGGAATTTTTTATCTATCAATGTCACTGGTATTCACCTTTGCTCTTTAAAGGCAATACCTTTCCTGTTTATAATTTATTATTCTTCAATGCTTTGAATATTACCTTCTATTGAAGAACAATTACTATAACTTGAATATATATGAACTATATATCTAAATAAATCTCATATAAATGATAATTTATCAGTAATGATTGTTAAGTGAAAGTAGGTATAAGATATTAATAATGATATCAACTTCAAAATAGTATAAAAGAAATGAAGTTTAAAAAAAATTGGTTTATCGCATGAATAGGATTTCAGCTTATTAAAATATGTACTTGAATGTATTACAATCATCTAACAATTGATATGTAGCTTGAAATGTATGGTACTTGTATATACTATATAAAGTAGCTAGATATAAAGATATAAAGTATATCTTTATATCTAGATATAAAGTATACTACGTCGTATATACACTTACATACTATATATACATATATATGTATGTATATATGTCATATATATATATATATATATATATATATATATATATATATATATATATATATACATACATAAATATATATATATATATATATATATATATATATATACATAATATATATATATATATATTGAATAGTTTAAGCGTCATTACTAGTTCAGAAATGTAATTGTAATAGTTCCTTCAATTGCCAATACTCCTACTTGTGTAAGTACATTGTAAAAAAAAAAAAAAACTTTGTTTTTATAGTTAGACTCCATCTTTTTCTCATTTTTATTATTCTGTCATTGTTATCCTAATACTCAAGATTGTATTTAATTTTTTCATAGTGCACTTCTTTTGTTTGTGTTTTAAAAAAAATGTACGTATTAAAATTCTTGTTTTCCTCTGTTTGTAGGCCTTTGGAAAAAGATTTTAAATAAAATCGAAACGTCGGTAATGAGAGTTTGAATTGAAAGTGGAAGAAACTGACCGCATCCCGATCAATCATTTTTTAGTTGTATATCTGTCACACGGTCGAGAAGTTATTAGTGTTTATATATATATATATATATATATTATATATATATATATATATGTATATATATATGTATATATATATATATATATATATAAAATATATATGTATGTACATACGATATGTACATACGATACATACTCGTATATATACATACATACATATATACATATATATAAATAACTATATATATAGATATGTATATACTATATACATATCTAGATATAAAGTATACTATATACAAATATCTCTATATTTGCTTACATTTTGATATTCACCTGCCAGTCAAAGTACAAAGGTACTAAATTTTTAAAAGAACCGTCAGATGTATAGCTGTTGCTTTAATCATGAAGAAATTTGATATTTTCTTATGTGTATTTTACAATTTTCTTTGTTATCCGTTTTGACTTAATCAGTATTCTTTAAAAGTTAAAGAACAGTTTTATCTCCATATTAACCTAAATATACAATTAACATTGTTAGTAGCATATATGCTGTTATTATAACGTAAATTATTATAAATGATCTTACCAAGTAAATTTTCTACATTATTCCAGTACTTTCGGAACAACTCTAACTCTATAGATCTATAGATATGTTTTTCAACTTATTCGACCATTTCTATCATTATTTTCGATTAAATCTTAGATGTTTTTATTTATTAACAATATTTGTGTCTCTTTTACTTTATTTTGTAACTTTTGTGTTTTTTTATCTTTGTAAATATCTTTTAAGTCTTTGGTCTTTTTCCTAGTGTCACTATTGACCAGTGTCACTTACATAAGTCGTAGTTTGGGTGTCTTGGCTCTAACAGTCATGTGTATTTTTCCATGTTTCAATATTTCTGTTATTGTTAGTTTAAGCCCTTTATATAGTAGCTCCATCGAGTTTTCTAAACTGTCAGGTTAATGTTCATAGATTATTAAAGACCTAAGATTTTCTCTTGCCAACTATAAAAGATGAATCTCAGATATTTTCACAAAATTATGTGGATAGATTTCTAACAAATATTGTTAAAATTGGCATGTTATTAATTCTCAAAAGAACAAAATTATTTTCAGATGAAGTATACTTTAAGATACTAAATATTACAATCCAGTATCATCTGAGAGCAGAACTTCAATATGAAATGTGTTGATTAGCATTAACAGAAGACTGTTATTCTTCGCACATGTATTTGCATGATTAAACATTTAAATGTCTGCTGAAATACTCGTAAACCGCATGTGGCTGTGAGTCGCTATTTAAGTACTATTGTCCCTTAACTAGGGCAATACTAATGGGCAAGTGTCAGCCTTACAAAATTAACGCATAATTCCTTAAAAATCTGAATATTCTAAAAAATTAAGTAAATATGAAAAAAAAATCATATTTTTTTTAAACAAATTATTAACAAAATATTTAACAATTGAAATTGCAGAAACTTATTAATCACAGTTTACCACAATTGTAAAGAAATTTGTAATTTCTCCCCTTATAATCCAATTTATATTGTTCTGAAATATCAGAAAGGCTATTTGAAAGAAATGCCACAGGTTGAAAGTAGTTTTCTGAATTAGGTGTTCATTTCAGTATTAAAAAGAAAAAAAAAAGAAATAAGTTTGCGTGAGTGGGCTTGCTGCGAAAGTATCGCGTGGACCATTGAATGAAAGGCTTTGTGCGGCGGAGTGTCAGGCAAGGCACTACTAAGCGGTGTAATTTATTATTACACAAGGACGACGTGTCCCTCAACAATTGTTCCAATTCACTCTTCTTAATATAATGTGATTGGAAAGTCACGCAACCAACTCAAGAATCGCGCATCTAAATAATAATGGTTACGAATGCATTCATCTATATCATGTAGGCAGATTTAACTAGCTAAGTCAAAAACACATTAGCACCAACCATTTCAGGCCTATGCATACTTTTTTAATAAATAAAAAAATGATCAAAAGTGCACAGTAAATGATTGAACACAAACTTAAGGACACACACACATTTACAATGTATTAGTACTCATACATAAAATTTTGGGATTAACTGTCATTAGTAAGAAGAAATAGAAGAAAACAGCACACCGGAAAAATGGTTGCCGACCTATGTTTAGAGTAAAATATTTTTGAAAAGATTAAGTTGTTTATCCAAAAAACTTTTTTGTTCTGAATTTCTTAGTATAACTAGTAACTAATGTTTCCAGAATATTATATACTTTATGTAAAGCGATTCAATTAATGAATACATAAATGCATACAATACAGGCGATTCATGCAAACAATCAAACATAATATTTATTTGTTGGTAAAATAAATCAATACATTATAAATTAAAGTTTATATTAACAAAATAAAATGTGCGAAGTTCACTTTAAAATATTTGATATGAATATTTTTACAGAAATGTCATGACTCAACTGTAGAAATACATATATGCAGAAAAGTATTTGACTATTCTTTATAATATAAATCCATTAACTTAAGATCAAAATAACAGACTGATTATGTTAAAAGTTATAATGTGCTAAAATTTGTGTCCAGATAATTTCCAGGAGAAATTAAACAATATCTGTCATATAACTGGCTATAAATGAAAAACCACAATAAGAAATGGGAAAACAAGACTAAGATCTTGGGTTTTTGATTCTGATGAAGACCGCTTGTTACGGTTGAAAGATCTTAGTTTTGTTTTCTAATTTCTTATTGTGTTTTGATCATTGATTGTTATTTCACGTGTTCATGTGAAATCTTTTTATAACTGGGTATGTATTGGAACAAAAGCTGTACATTATCCTCAAGAATTTCTTGTCTCACCAAAGTTGTCTGGATGTCCCAACATTATGTTATCATATACATGATAAGAGCTAGAACTAAAAAAAAGGAGCTCTTATCATATATATGAAAATACTGATGCACCACGCTATGTAATGGAACAAGACTAATAACTAAGTATCTTAATGATATAGTCATTGTTTGTAAAATTATCGCCTCACAGTTTCAATAAAAAATAGTTTTATTTCCCCTGATTGATAATTTTTTTACCTAAACAGGACAATTTGACTATTCTGCATAGTAAAAATCCATTAGCATAAAATCAAGAGAACAGATTGATAATATTAAAAGTTATAGTTTGTGCTACAACTTGTGTCAAGAGAATTTCGCTTATAATTTTTTAATGTTTTATAAAATAAAAAAAAAAAAATTAAAAAGACAACCGGAATGAAAAGAGAAGTAGGAAGAAGTATAAATAATGTGTTCTAAGGGGCCTCATCATCAAAGGAAAGGAAGTTTTCCTTTGTTCATTTCTTTCTCTTTTTTTGCATACGACGCTATATTGACGATGTTTTCTTTGTTTGACTATACGGTGCACGTGATTTAGACCTCTTTCAATCTATATACTTATAAAACCCTGCTGTTTTGATTGTTTGTTTGCACACGCTCTGCACTGAATAAAAAATAAAATATATAAGACTTTGTATATATCGAACACACCACCTTTGAATTAGAAGTCTATCGCTCCAAAAGCTTGTCTATGTTCAAAAGACCTCAAAAAATTCACATAAATGACGTTCCGTTGTATAAGTCATTTAAAGATAAAGCCTTAGCTATTTTATGACTACAAAGTGATTTATAACATCAACAATAATAATATAATTAGTTTTTTAATTTAAATTATAATGATTTAATTATAATAAATTTAGAAAGAAGAAGTTTAATGAAAAATCTTCAAGAATAAGAAATGATTTTGTAATATATACACAAATGGTAATTATTTTTGTTTACAAGTTTAAAAAGACAATGTTTGATATGTGTTAGAAATTAACAAATTAATATAAGTAAAAAGTGAAAAGTATATAATTATGTCCATAATCATAAAATAGTTTGTCTTTTATGAAAAAAAAATCTTCTTTTGATATTTCTACAAGCTTGTGGCGCAAATTTACTAAATTTTATTTAATTCGCAAATTATGAAATTATGAAATAATGAGATTACACTGCCCCAAGACATGATTATCCATGCACATATTGTTAACCAGTGTATTGAATACATTTAATCTTTATTTATAGCTCACAAATATTGTTTACAGGAAATCCTATATTAGTTCCCTCTAACGAGACAGTCAGAGAAATTAATCATAAGTGCATTGGAAATTTTCGAGAAGAAATTAAACAATATCTATCATATAACTCGGTTCGTATAGGAACGAAAGCTGTACATAAGCGCAGAATTTCTTAATTCACTAGAGTTGTCTAGATTACTCCCAACTCAAAAAAAACGGGCACTTACCATGTATATCAGAAATACTGATACACCACGCTTATGTAATTGAACAAGACTAATAACAGAGTATCTTAATGAAATTGTTATTGTTTGTAAAATTATCGCCTCACAGTTTCAATGAAAAATAGTTTTATTTCCAAGATTGATAAATGTTTTACCATTTTATTGAAAAGGAAAACATTTATTTAGTGAATATAATGCATTAAAGAGGATGAAGTTGGATGATTCAACGGGTCATCGGCCGATCGATGATTCGACCGTAATAGCAGTCGAAATATTGAAAAGTGTTTTTGTTATGTTTCTGTCCATGTGTCACAGTTTATTTTAAGTATATATATATGATCAAACCACAATAAGAAATGGGTTTTTGACTCTGACGAAGACCGCTTGTTACGGTTGAAAGATCTTAGTCTTGTTTTCCCATTTCTTATTGTGGTTTGATCATTGATTGTTATTTGAATCGTTTATGTGACATCTTTATATATATATTTTGTTACTCTAACCTTAATACAATTTTTGAAATTCCCAACATACTCTAGGTCTCTAGGTGTATCATGCGTGACGTCAACCCTTAAAGCTTGATTTTCTACTTCTAACCTGTTGAGACCGACACTATAGCTTCATTCATTAATAAAGTATTAACAAATCAATAACCTTTAATTGTATAAGATAGTTAAGTGGAGTGGTAAAAAAGGAATCGAAGATTTTTTTTGGTATAATTATCAGAATTTTAATGGAAGAGGTATCCCAATTGAAATGTTTCTGAAATGGGTTTGTCACAGCTTTAACTGTGAAGTTCTAGTTAACCGCTTTTCATACTTTGCTTTCAGTTCCCCCTGTTGAAAACTTTTCATTGTCATAACACCAAACAACTGTGTCACAAAGTCAATAGTAGTTGTCATTTTGGGCTGCAGCAATCCAACTCTGACATAAAAGCTTGTTTATGAATTCATTTCATTATTTTACTTTGATTGTTAGAAAACTTTTCTTAAAAGAAGGCATAAACCGAACCGTTTTTATTAAAATAGTTTAGGAGTTTATGCCTAACTTTCTTAGAAATACCCACCTTTGTAAACTTTCAAACTTTTTAAAGTTTTTACAGGTGGCCCACTCCACGACAAGAAACGGTTATAAAACAATGGACAACGAGGTCATGTCAATTCTATGCTGGATTTTTTAAAAGTTTTTACCACTATGAAGAAGTAGTAAAAAGATATATATTAGAAAATTAACCACTTATCTATTTAAAATGTCTGAATATCAATATGAGACCGAGATATTTTACCTGGGTTTTGTAACTCTATCGCCAATGAACAAAGGAGGTAGAAGAGGAGGAGTACCTTTACAGAAACGTATATGGGCACTCTTTGTGGGGTTCAGAGACAATTTCCAATATTTTAAGATTAAAACACAATAGAAAACTATTGTTTTAACCGTCATCAGGATTAAAAAAGGATTGAAGATAAGTGCACTAGCCGAACAATGGTTGGAACCAACACACACACACACACACACACACACACACACACACACACACACACGATCAGAAAAAAGTGGAAACAAATGTTTTATCAGTCTACTTATAAGCCTAAAACGCATTAAATCCCACCTGCAACCAACCAACCATATTCTATTGTTAACACTTTGACGTTTTAAAATATTTATTTAAGCCTAAATATTATTTTCTTTACTTTATCATAATAATATTTGTATTGTTATTTTCCATTAATGTTTATTAAACGTTTGTATTTATAATTTTGTTTGTATTTTAGATGTAGTTTCATATTTATTTAAGTTTACCTGTTTAAAATTGTTCAACCATTAATTTTATTCTATCTGATTTTGCTTTTAACTCTTTAATTTTCTATTTCTTTTTTAAATTTACATATTAAATTAACATTTTTTCTCAACAGATGCATGTGTGGTTGCAATGTCGGTGATGAATCATCGTTCAGCCAAAGCCCTTTCCCTTACCCCTATCTTCCTGATGACTGTTAAACCCAAATTTGAAAGTATTAAAGTACTTATCTGTTGTGTGGATTTCTTTAGATTGTATTAGAACTCATATATACACAAACACACACACTGCATACGTATATATATGATCAAACCACAATATAAATGGGAAAACAAGACTGATATCCTTCAACCGTAACAAGCGGTCTTCGTCAGAGTAAAAAACCCAACTGATCGTACTCAACGGTTTTTGACTCTGACGAAAACCGCTTGTTACGGTTGAAAGATCTTATTCTTGTTTTCCCATTTCTTATTGTGGTTTGATCATTGATTGCTATTTCACGTGTTTTTGCGAAATCTTTTTAACATATATAATTATATATATATAATATATATATATATATTTATATATATTAAAATAAGCAGCAGCTTCTGCATTGACCAGTTTCTTGTTGACACTCTCTACTTTTCGTATCACTTTGCGGTGAGACTCTGGTAGCTTCCAAAGAAGGTTAGCAAAAGACATTAACACACACAATAAACATAGGTCAAACACGAAAAACTAAATCTTAATCACTGTAATTAATCACTAAATTAACAAACTAAATAAAAATGCGTACAAGCTTTCGGCTCTCATTGGCCATCTTCAGGTATAAACTAAAATTAATAAAGTCTAAAGCACTATAGTTAGAATAAAAATAAGATATTTGAACAATGTCTAAAAAAAAATTACTGTACTACAGGAAGTGAATCTAAAGTGGGAGTGAGGGGAAGGGGAGGTATGCATGGCGACAGGGTCGGCCAAAACTACCTGTGGTTCCTTCACCTCCCTCTCTCCCTTACAAGCTTGAAAGTATTGTCAAAATTCTTAAAGCTAGGCACAGAGTTGAAATCATTGCTCTGGACATTTAGCCTGGGGTTACATTCTTTAATATACAGAGCCTCCAGTATATGTAACCTGCCAGGCTCGTGGCACACTTGCAGAATGGAAGTGCCCTCAATCAGGGCCTGCCTCGTCAGTCTTACTCGGTGAGCGTCCTCCGTATGGTTTTTAGGGGCCCCAGTGCTCAGGTGGACAGTTAGACGCCGCGAAAGCTTCGTAGTAGTCATCCCTATGTATGAGGATGGGAGGGTTGCACAGTCCCCTATACTGCATTTGTACTCATACACAAGGTGACTACGTTGTAGCTCCGGGGTCTCAGTTCTCGGTCTATTGTAGAGTAGTAGGTCCGATGTCTTTCTACTTCTATAATATATAGTCAGCCTTATCTTGTCCTGCTCGTTGGTAGTTTGAATATTGTTATTTACCAGTTTTTGTATTGCGCGTTCCTCTTGTCTATGCTCCGTACTAAAATATCCTTTGTAAAACAGGCGGATAGTCTCTCCTGTAGGCGGGTCTGTCTCGTTACTAGCATACCATTTATTGCAAAAAGTTTTAATTGAGTTGGCGACCTCCTGGTTCGAAAAACCATTATTAACCAGCACCTGGGTTGAACGTTCTAACTCTTGATGTATGAGGTCCCAACTGCTGCAATGTGTAAATGCCCTTTTTATGTAGGCATTAATAGTGGCCTTTTTATACCTATTAGGACACTCACTATTGCCATTAAGACAAAACCCAAGATTTGAGGGTTTCCTATATACGTCCGTCCTAAAACTTTGATTGTCCAGTCCTAAAACTGCTTAGAGTCCAGCTTGAAGGTGAGTCCGGGCTAAAACTCACCACAGACAGTAGCGTGAATGGCCAGTTGCCATTCCTCGACGTCTTGGTGAAGCAAGACAATCAAAGTTTTAGGACGGACGTATATAGGAAACCCTCAAATCTTGGGTTTTGTCTTAATGGCAATAGTGAGTGTCCTAATAGGTATAAAAAGGCCACTATTAATGCCTACATAAAAAGGGCATTTACACATTGCAGCAGTTGGGACCTCATACATCAAGAGTTAGAACGTTCAACCCAGGTGCTGGTTAATAATGGTTTTTCGAACCAGGAGGTCGCCAACTCAATTAAAACTTTTTGCAATAAATGGTATGCTAGTAACGAGACAGACCCGCCTACAGGAGAGACTATCGCCTGTTTTACAAAGGATATTTTAGTACGGAGCATAGACAAGAGGAACGCGCAATACAAAAACTGGTAAATAACAATATTCAAACTACCAACGAGCAGGACAAGATAAGGCTGACTATATATTATAGAAGTAGAAAGACATCGGACCTACTACTCTACAATAGACCGAGAACTGAGACCCCGGAGCTACAACGTAGTCACCTTGTGTATGAGTACAAATGCAGTATAGGGGACTGTGCAACCCTCCCATCCTCATACATAGGGATGACTACTACGAAGCTTTCGCGGCGTCTAACTGTCCACCTGAGCACTGGGGCCCCTAAAAACCATACGGAGGACGCTCACCGAGTAAGACTGACGAGGCAGGCCCTGATTGAGGGCACTTCCATTCTGCAAGTGTGCCACGAGCCTGGCAGGTTACATATACTGGAGGCTCTGTATATTAAAGAATGTAACCCAGGCTAAATGTCCAGAGCAATGATTTCAACTCTGTGCCTAGCTTTAAGAATTTTGACAATACTTTCAAGCTTGTAAGGGAGAGAGGGAGGTGAAGGAACCACAGGTAGTTTTGGCCGACCCTGTCGCCATGCATACCTCCCCTTCCCCTCACTCCCACTTTAGATTCACTTCCTGTAGTACAGTAATTTTTTTTTTTAGACATTGTTCAAATATCTTATTTTATTCTAACTATAGTGCTTTAGACTTTATTAATTTTAGTTTATACCTGAAGATGGCCAATGAGAGCCGAAAGCTTGTACGCATTTTTATTTAGTTTGTTAATTTAGTGATTAATACAGTGATTAAGATTTAGTTTTTCGTGTTTGACCTATGTTTATTGTGTGTGTTAATGTCTTTTGCTAACCTTCTTTGGAAGCTACCAGAGTCTCACCGCAAAGTGATACGAAAAGTAGAGAGTGTCAACAAGAAACTGGTCAATGCAGAAGCTGCTGCTTATTTTAATAATATATGCTTAAGGGAAGACCTGCTGCCTTTGTACACACATATATATATATATATATATATATATATATATATATATATATATAAACTAGAATTTAAAAAAGAACACATAGAAAGGAAACCACTGAACTCACTACTATATTTCGATGTCCTCGTCTTCAGGAAAAGAAGTGAATCGCTCCAAAGGCTGATAACGACTGACTTGGCGTTCGAACTGAAGCACTCAAACAGTGTAGTCAACTTTCGGAGGATAGGTAGACAGGGAAGATAAAGAGATAAAAGCCAAATAAAAATTAAAAAATGAAAACATTTAACTAAAATAAAATTAAAAGCTGATAACAACTTAAAAAAAATAAAAAATTATAAATAAAAAAAAAAATCAACGATTGAGGTTAAGCCCAGGAGCCGATCTACCGCCCAGAAGACTAATAAGTGCTTCTTCTGAAGCTCTCAGAGTAACTTTCGAATTAATTATATATATATATTTAAGATTAAACAGGGTAAGTAGAAAAATGAAGAACAGGAATAAATTAAATTAATGAAGAAAAGGGAAGCAGTGAAAGAGAGAAAAAAGTTAAGGTAAGAGAAGTTAAGGTATTTTTAGAAGCGAAAGGGAGATCCACGAAAGGGATTGTTTTCAATTCAACGGAGGAGCAAACTTTGTAACCTTCTACTTTTGAATTTGAACCTTGTTTAACCATTGCTATTGCTTTAAGGCATTATGTAACCTTTCTTTATTTCGTATATGCTTTATTTAACCTTCTCCTGTTGTCTTGTACAATTTGTAATCTTTTTTTTATTAATGTTTTCCTACTCTGTTGCATTATATCATCTATTGTCTAACACTATCGCTTAAATTTCGCTTCTAATATTTTTAGGCTCTTTTCTGTTGCACTGAATACTTTCCCTTTATTGGATTTCCATTTCACTTTATTCACCTACTTTTATTTCTTTCATTGATTTCTGCATAGAAATCCCTTTAGTTTATCTTTACATATATTATAAATACATACATGTTTCTGAGTAAACTATAGATACGCAGTAAATAGGAAAAAGCACATATAATCTCTAATTTTTGGTTTAAGCACCAGAAGAGAAAAGATGGGGATGGCAAGTTTATTTGTTTAATAAATATATTTATTTTAATATTTATTTAGTTTAATATTTAGCAACACGTATACATGTCGTGTGCGAGGTGACCGTCTCCAACCGTCCCTTCACAAATGTGCTTAACGTCCCAATCTGTTACCTCCTGATCACGCTTAAACCAAAAATTAGAAACTATAAGTGTGTTTTTCTATTTACTCTGTACCTATAGTTTTCTCTGAAACGTGTTTTGTCCTTTTTGGATCGTTTTCTTGTGATTATATGATAATATTATATATTATATATATATATATATATATTATATATATATATATATGTAAACTTCTTTTTTGTTAACGTGATTTATTACTGATAACTGATAACAGAATACAAAATTAGTTAACAAAAGTAATAAGTTAACAAACTTATGATGTTCAAAAACAAAATAAACAGTTACCTGATAACAGAATCAAATTACACGTAATTTCTTTCTTCCAAACAAACAGTCACCAATGTTATCAAAATAACCGAGAACAACAATGGTTTTGATTCAAATAAACAAACTGACACCTTGCATTGAAAAACCACCTAAGGTTGATCAGTGTAGCCAACCATATATATATATATATATATATATATATATATATAGATATAGTGTGTTCTCTAATCGGGGTTCGGTCAATTATCCAGGATGAAAAATTAAACTCTCGTTGCCAACGTTTCGGTTTTATTTAAAACCTTTTTCATAGGCCTACAAACAAAGGATAATAAGTAATCACATATCAACATCAAACATATACACAATATGAAAATGGATGGTTACAACTTATGAATATTACAAGTAGAAATATTTCAGAGATACATAAAACAATATTACTTACAGAAGTAAGATTTTTTTAACTAAGAAAATGAAATTTACATTGTTGTTCCTTTAAATAATGTAAATTTCTTTTTCTTAGTTAAAAAATTCTTACTTCTGTAAGTAATATTGTTTTATGTATCTCTGAAATACTTCTGCTTGTAATATTCATAAGTTGTAACCATCCATTTTCATATTGTGTATATGTTTGATGTTGATATGTGATTGCTTATTATCCTTTGTTTGTAGGCCTATGAAAAAGGTTTTAAATAAAAACGAAACGTTGGCAACGAGAGTTTAATTTTTTATCCTGGAAAATTGACCGAACCCCGATTAGAGAACACACCTATTCTATCAAACGGTCGATATATTATTGAGTCTGTTTATATATATATATATATATAAAGATTTCACATAAACACGTGAAAAAACAATCAATGATCAAACCACAATAAGAAATTGGGAAAAAAAGACTAAGATCTTTCAACCGTAACAAGCGGTCTTCGTCAGAAAACCTTCGTCAGTTGGGTGTTTGACTTTGACGAAGACCGCTTGTTACGGTTGAAAGATCTTAGTCTTGTTTTCCCATTTTCTTATTGTGGTTTGATCATTGATATATATATATATATATATATATATATATATAGAAAATTGTCACAATAACACGTGATATAAATATTCAGGTAACTCACCACAAATTAGAGAAGATAGTCGCTCTAAGGCCTTTCGTTTTCACGTCGTCAGAGAGCAAGTGAATACAAGTTGTAAGCAGGTTATGAATTTTGATTTAAAGAAGGAGTAAGATTGGCATCATTGACAGTATTTTTCCCTATAACTGTTGAAATAGTCTTGATTTGTTTGATAATTCCTTCAATAATACCAACATCAGTATTCAGTTAGAAGACAAGATGATAAAAGTGCCTTGTTCCTACACATTAGAGACAAAAATCACATAATTAACTGGAAAGAAGCAAAGGAGTTGGTTTTTATGTCATGTGAAAGAAGAAGAAACATTATTGAAAGCGCCCTCATAAAAGACTTTTCTAAGAACTTGGTCAACACTAGTCCAGGCCTTTTTAAATTAGATGAATTTCTAATTGAAGGAATTATCAAACAAATCAAGACTATTTCAACAGTTATAGGGAAAAATACTGTCAATGATGCCAATCTTACTCCTTCTTTAAATCAAAATTCATAACCTGCTTACAACTTGTATTCACTTGCTCTCTGACGACGTGAAAACGAAAGGCCTTAGAGCGACTATCTTCTCTAATTTGTGGTGAGTTACCTGAATATATATATATATATATATATAAGGCAACTCATATGGAAACCGTTTCAGGATCTACATTTTTTATACGATATATCAGTATACTGTATACCGTTAATATACTTCCAAACCGCAGTAAGAAAATCAGAAGTTTGCCTAACATCTTCTAACTAAAATATGTGGACTTCACTTTTTCCTAATTTTATCATACACTTTACCCGTGAGCCGTTGAGTCATCGAACAACCTTCTTTTTAATGTAATCATGTTCACATAAATGCAGATAAACTCTAAATTAATTCATTTTTAATAAGAAATAATGAACATATGCAAGGATAATGAACACATTTTTAAAACAGTTCTCCTTATTTACATTTTTTGTACAATTTAAATTTTCTGAAAAATAAACTTTAATGTTTTCTTTCTTCTGAGACCCACACGTAATTGGCCATATCAAAATGATATTTTATGGTACATACATGAACTAAAACTTTCTGTATTTTCTTTCCTTGAGACTTATAAATAGTCATGGCAAATGCTAACTGAATGGGGAATTGAATCGTAAAAAAGGAAAGTTGTACTCTTCAGAGAAAACAATTTTCAATCTTAGAAATTAACCTATTTTCCCTTGACAACACGATGCGATAATTTTATAAACAATGACATTATCATAAAGCTCCTCAGTTATTAGTCTTGTTCCATTAAATAAGTGCGACGGATCAATGTTTCTTACACATACGCTTGACAGAAACTTCTTTCTTGAGTTGTAGGTTATGTTGGAGCAATCCAGACAACTGTAGTGAGTCAAGCAATTTTTGTGGTTTCTGTTCCAACACAAACAGATATTGTTTAATTTCCCCTGGAAATTATTCAAGGAACCTATGAATAATTCCACCGTGTGTCTCGTTAAATGAAACTTTAGAATAGAATTTTCTGTGATCAACTTTTGTGGATGGCGAATGAAGATTAGATGTGTTTAATCCCCTAATCAACATTATGTGTCTACATATAATCTACATATCTTCGGGTAGTAATAATCTCTTCATTTTAATTCTTTCCAAGTTTATCTTCACCAATATTTATTAAAAATTTAGAGTATTCCTCAGCGTCTTTTCTGAACTCTCATATTGCAAGTTAAATGGAATTTAGTAAATTTGCGCCACAAATAAGACTCATTCAAACATTATAGATATCAGCATAAGTTCCTCTTTTAACAACTGGAAGAAGTTGTTAATTTCTTAAAGGCTACAGCCCATGTAATTAGTCCTCAACTCTTTAATTTAGAGGTTAGTTTTCTTGAGAACTTCCCTGTACCTTCCAATGCATCGGGAGCTTTAACTATCATTTTTATTGAAATTAATATATATATATATATATATATATATATATATATATAGGCATTATGACAAAGTGTTTTTTGATTACGGACATAGTTGTATGTTGTTAATAATTTAGTTATATTAATTTGATTTCTAAAACTTCTGTTACCTATAACAATTATCATATTTTGGTATAATAACTAACTGTTTCTTCTTATTGTCGATTATCCATTAAAGTTACTCTTTCTTAACTTATAATTCAATCATTGTAATTTAGGTCGAAACATTATTATTTATTATTTCGACATCATTTATATCAGGTTTTGGAAGCTTATTGTACGAAAGCCTCTTTGGCGCAGATGGTAGCGCGCTGGACTTTCAATGCCAAGGGCGTTGGTCCGATTCCTACAAAAATATCGAATATTTTATTCAGTTTAGAGCGAGTTCAAATATTTAAGCGCAAACATTGGAGTTTTATGAGTATATAGATAGATTTGTTTTCTCACTTTTTACTGTTGTTTAGACGTAGATTTGTGTTGCACGTGTTTAATGTGAAAGGTTGTTACGAAATATAGATCGTCCTGGAATTGGAACGAATAAGATCGGCAGTGGTTGACGTTCGTGACGTCCAAAGCTTGCTCAACCAATACGTATTCTTTCCTTATCTGTAATACTTACTTTCTCTAATACTTTATTTCTAACTATACCTACTCTATTAATTCTTACCTTCTTTCTATTATTTTCATTTGCGTTAAGTACTTTGTATATCTTTTTTTTTTGTACCAAATTTTTTTTGCCTTTCCTTGTTCTTTATTGATTTTTTTTAATCTATTTATACTATATTTAAAAAAAATCTTTTTTTGACAATCTCATTGGTTTTGTATAAAATGCTACTTGGTAAGTTCCTTTTACAGCTAATCGTGTTAGCAGGAAGTTAGTTTGTAGAATTGAATCTCTCAGTATGAAGATCGTGAATGCCTAGACTGCGGTTCACTTTAATGATACATGTTTGAAAAAGGATCTCCTGTCTATTTATATCAATATATATATTATTAAATTTCTTCCCAACTTCTCTATGTATTATTTTTCGATACAGTTTTTCAAGATTTCGGATCTCACATTTCCATTTACTTGGTACTGAATACAACAGTTCCAAGTAAATGGAAATGTGAGATCCGAAATCTTGAAAAACTGTATCGAAAAATAATACATAGAGAAGTTGGGAAGAAATTTAGTAATGTTTGTATAAACGAAGGTCTGCTACCTAGTTACACTAATATATATATATATAAACTATATTGACACAAAGAACACTCAGAAATGAAACAGAAACTCACTACTCTATTTTGATGTCCTCGTCATCAGGAAAATAGAAACGAGTCGCTCCGCAGGCAGACAACGACATATATAACGACTTATATATATATATATAAATTATATGTTTTCCTTATCTGGACCACAAATATTTAACACTATTTTTCTTTTTTATCGAGGTTTGGTCTAGCTTCAATAATTCAACACCTTTAAGCCGATGTTTCGTGTATATTTTTAAACATCATCAGGGCTACATCAATACAGAATTTAATTACAATAACATGAAACATAATTATATTACATTATTTGCTTAATATACATAATTACCTTGGTATTTTTCTATTTGTGAGGAACACAAACCGTTATGCAGTTGTTTCCTCACAATAGAAAAATACCAAGATTATTATGTATATTAGTTAAATAATGTAATATGATTATGTTTCATGTTATTGTAATTAAATTCTGTATTGATGTAGCCCTGAAGATGTCTGCAATTATAGACGAAACGTCGGCTTAAAGGTGTTGAATTATTGAAGCTAGACCAAACCTCGATAAAAAAGAAAAATAGTATATACATTATATAAAGAGAGTAATGTTTTTCTTAGGGTTATAAAGTTTGTATATTACGTTGTTTTAATGCAAGTTTTATTCATATTTTAATAATATAAAAAAATATGTTTTAGTTAAATTTTAATGGTTTAAATAATTACAAGGCACGCGAAACAAGTAATATATGAGGTAATTAAACATTAGCATGCAACTTGACAAAGGCTTCTGACCTCTCATGTAGCCTATTGCCAGCTCTCAATGCACAGTATTAATAAATCAAAGTATGTGAAAATCTGCGCATTTTTCTTAATTTAACCACAAAAATTAGGTTACCTAATGCCCGCTCCTACCAGGCCTAAACCTTAAACGTTAGATATTTTTTAAATTTTTACTTTTTTATTCATCTTTTTTTTTAATTTTTACTGTTCTTTTTTGTTTTTATTTTCTATTTATTTATTTTCAGTTTGTTGACTGTAGTTATAATTTGGTTTCTTATGCTTCTAATCTATCTTCTTCTTTTTTCTATACTTATTTCTAACTTTCTTATCTCTCTTTACTATCTCTTATACGATACTGGTGTTCGATAACGTTGGAGTGGTGTTGTTAACGGTTGATCAGCCTGCAGCGCTACGACCGCCGAAGTCGTTTTGACGAATTTCGTTTCGAAATATTGATCCCAGTAAGTGTTTTTTCTCTTTATGTGTTGTTTGATCAGTTCTTTATCTCTCTAGTTTGGACCGTTTAGTATTTCATTATATATATATATATATAATAAATTCAAAACGAAGGAAACACACAGAAAGACACAGACATAACTCACATCGATATTTCGACCATCGTCGTCATCAGGATGTGTGAAGAGCGAAGAGCGAAGAGTCCCGCAGGAAGACAGGGCGGTACTCATTGGTATATATATATATATATATATATATATATATATATTATATATATAAAAGATATCACTAAACACGTGAAATAGCAATCAATGTTCAAACCACAATAAGAATTGGAAAACAAGACTAAATCTTTCAACGGTAACAAGGTCTTCGTCAGAGTCAAAAACCAACTGAGTCAGGGGTTTTCGTCAGTTGGTTTTTGACTCTGACGAAACCGCTTGTTACGGTTGAAAGATCTTAGTCTTGATTTGCCATTTCTTTTTTGGTTTGATCATATAATATATTATATATATATATATATATATATATATAAAACAAGTTCAAGATTAACAAAGACAACACACAAAGTAGGAAACACCTTACAGACTCAAATTTTCGGGAATCCGTCTTCGGATATATTTTATTATTATTATTTAGTATACTTTGGTAGCAGTCCTTCGGATATACATGCTTTGTTGAACACGACAGAGTAGTTCTTGTCTATAAGTTTCTTCTCGAGAACTTCGATTTGCCGAAAAACACCTCAACCGTTGTTCTAACAACGAAAAAACTGTTTTTTGGCAAATCCAAGTTCTCGAGAAGAAACTTATAGACAAGAACTACTCTACCGTGTTCAACAAAGCATATATATATAAAGGCTGAGTCGTTATCAGCCTTTGGAGCGATTCACTTCTTTTCCTGAAGACGAGGACATCGAAATATAGTGTGAGTTCAGTGATTTCTTTTTCTATGTGTTTTTCTTTTTTTAAATTTATTATATATATATATATAATATAATAAAAGTTCAATGTAGACGAACAAATATAGACTAATTAAAAAATCACCCTTACAGTCTCTAATTTTTGGTTTGAACCTCTTCAGGAGAGGTAAGGGAGGGATACGAAGTGCAGTGGTACAGAGACAAACACTGCAGTTGGAATCAAACTGCAGAGGATAAGGTAGAAAAGAATAAACTTTTAATAGCAAGAATCAAAAATAAACATAATCAATTATATAGAAAGAGAATGAGAAATTTATGAAGGGAAGTGCTTTGGAGAATGTGAAAGGACATACAAAACACTAAAAGCATAGGAATCAAGAGCTGGAAGAGATTGGCTAATGCACCACTAGTCCTGTCATAATTCATAAAAAGGATTAGTTTTGGAGAAGTCAGTGTGAAAGGATTACTGAGATCAGTCAAAACCATGTATGCATTACTGAAAGAGAAAGAACTTTTGAAATTAATTTAGTTTTTAAGGGAAACTGAGACTTCTTTTCAGTAAAAGTTTAATCAAGTTCTCCTTTGTCTACGTGATTTTCTCTATGAAGATAGCCGTACTCTTAGGTGTTATAATATAATTATAATTATATGTTTATATACATGCAGAGTATAATTTCATAAATAATTATAATATAGTATTATATTATTTTAAAACATTTGTTTAATTCTCGCAATTCTGTTAATATTATTTTTAAATAAAATGGATTGATATTTATTATACTTATCATATTATATTATGGATTGCTATATACTTGCTATACTTATATGATAATATGATTGCTATACTTATCATATTATATTATGGATTGCTATATACTTGCTATACTTATATGATAATATGATTGCTATACTTATCATATTATATTATGGATTGCTATATACTTGCTATACTTATATATAATATTTGTTACTTATCATATTATATTATGGATTGCTATATACTTGCTATACTTATATGATAATATGATTGCTATACTTATCATATTATATTATGGATTGCTATATACTTGCTATACTTATATGATAATATGATTGCTATACTTATCATATTAATTATGGATTGCTATATATTGCTATACTTATATATAATATGTTGCTATATTATCTATTATATTATGGTTGCTATATAGCTATACTTATAATAATATGATTGCTATACTTACATATTTATTATGGATTGCTATATACTTGCTATACTTATATGATAATATGATTGCTATACTTATCATATTATTCAATGTTCAAATCACAATAAAAATGGGAAAACAAGACTAAGATCTTTCAACCATAACAAGCGGTCTTCGTTAGAGTCAAAACCTCAACTGTTGGGTTTTTGACTCTGACGAAAACCGCTTGTTACGGTTGAAAGATCTTAGTCTTGTTTTCCCATTTCTTATTGTGATTTGATCATTGATTGTTATTTCACGTGTTTATGTGAAATCTTTTTATCATATTATGGATTGGTATATCATAATAACGACTGGAGGTTCAAAAAGCAATCACCCATTACATTCCAATGTGAAACATATTCAAAGGTGTATAAGGGATTTGTGTATTTTCAGAACAACTCAACATTTTTTACGTGATTTGTTCAAAAATGTGTTTTTTTTTAATAATATGAGATATGATTTTATATTATGATTATATACAGGTTGTCCCTAAATAATGTATACACACTTCAAATGATTGTAATTTAGCTGTTTATTATTATACGTTAAATTTTAAATATGTAAAATAATTTACAAACATGATTTTATTGCTTTAACATCACATGTCTTAAAATATTGTCATTTCTGGTCAACACACTGTCAATAACAGAAAGGATGTCCCAGAAAAAGTGTACATCTTTTATAAACTGATAATAATATTTCTGTTTTTGGCTGTAAATACATTTTAAGTAGGAAGTTACATCCTAAATTATCCCATTCCGGTAATGAAGATGTTCAAAACTAAAGTAGTACTTGGAAAGGTGCAACAAGTTCAAGTAAACAAGACCAGGCACAATGGAGTCAAATTGTCCTCTCCTCTTGGTGGTAGATCATAACTGTGGATTTTCAGTTCCCCCAAAATAGTAATGTTTAATCCAACCATTTAATTTGAATGTGATCAACACATCGCTACACAGTCTTTGTTGGAAAGTGTTTATTTTCGTTCCATCTTCCCGCATTGGTTTGGATCATGGTCATTAAAGATAATAGGCTAATATGGAACGTAACTTTTACACTTAGAAAGTTTTTGTAATCAAAAATAAACCGTTAACTTATCAACTGCTAAAAGATGTACACATTTTTTTCTGGGACATGTTCGTGTTATCAGTGGTTCCTGGTTTAGAACGGACAACATTCGAGAACAGTATCATGAACAGCAAATAATAATCTATTGTATAGAATTTTCTTAAATTTTGTTTAAGAATTTTTTTTAAATTTTCTTAAACTTAAATTTAGATTTTCTTAAATATGTTTAACAAATCATTATTAACAGTCCTAATAGAAAAGAGCCATGCATTTCTAGATAGTTACGAGTACTATTGGCAATATTTGATATCCTGTCGCATAGACCAGCTCTGAGCAGTCAATGCCACCTATTGTCGTATTTGCCTCACTGCCAGTCGATTATCAAGCACTACAGGCCTGATGACATTTCTGCATGAACCGTATAAACCTATCCTCTCACGGCTTATCCCATCGTATGTGTTAATTATTACATTTTCCTATTATATACAGAAAGTTATCTTCATAAATGCTCCATTTTTCTAAAAATGTTTTAAATCAATTGATATAGTTTTTTTTGAAAATATTGTTTACAAAATATAGCATAAACAATAACATTATTAGCTGATATTACATAGGTCTTTTTTAAAGGGTTTATTTGGAATTATTTTTCTATTTTTTATATTACTATTGATCTATTAAATAGCAACCCCCGTTTCATTTTCAACTACCCTTTATATATAGGTCATAAATCAATGATCAAACCATAATATGAAATGGGAAAATAAGACTAAGATCTTTCAACCGTACCAAGCAGTCTTTGGTTCGGTTGAAAGAGTTCTTTTCCCATTTCATATTGTGGTTTAATCATTGATTGCTATTTCAGGTGTTTATGCAATTTCTTTCTATAGATTATAAATATATAGGTTCACTTTGAATTAAAAACAAACGGTCCCAACGCACATATAATTAAAATTACTTCAAGAAAACACAAAAGGTGTATTAAGATATTTAAGGTGTATATTTATATTAATAAACTATGTTCACAAAAGGAACACACGAAAAGGAAACAGAAACTGACTACATAATTTCGATGGTCTCGTCATCAGGAAGATAGTAGTGAGTTTCTGTTTCATTCCTGTGTGTTATTTTTGTGAATATAGTTTATTCAGTTCGTGGAACTTTTTTTCATTCAATTGGTTTATATTTATAAATATACAGTTGTATTTGTAGTTTTTTACTACTAATTTGCACTATGGTTTTATTATATTTTAAGCTTTTCAAGCGATAACTACAGCATGTTGACTATGTATTTAAAAATGAAAACTTAAATAAGTTTGACTGATATGCGTCAGAGTATATCACGAATTCCCTTCATTCTATTTATTAATTTATATAAAAATATATTTCAACTATAGTATTTTATTTTAACTAGAGTATCTAATATTATTTTGTTTATCGTTACGTACCCGATTTTATAATTGGAACCATAAATTCCTAACTCATTGAGTTTAAAATTGAAATTATCGATATAGCTTTCCAAGTAACTGTTGATAGTAACTGGGTAAAGTTGATAGCCCTCAATGTAAGCACTGTAGCTCGGGGTAAAACGACGATGCAGAGCATACCTTCTTCTTCTGTGCTAAATGGGGAGTGCTGCGCCATGATTAAATTAATTATGATTAAATTAATAGCATCACTGGGTGAGGTCACTCCAGAGAACATAGTTCAAAAGATGCGCCAAAATGAAGATAATTGGTCAAAAGCTGCAAACTTTGTAGAGGCGGTTCTCCGTCATAAGAAAAATGAAAGCACGAGGCAATGAAAACGATAATTCATAGGTGAACGAATGGGGACAGGAAGGTGAATCCTATTCAGGAGGACTGAGGCACTGGCATGAAGTAATGTGCAAACGGTTTCCGTGTCGGGTATTGCCAGGAAATAGGATGTGGTTTTTTAGTGGGTCGGGACCCCCAACCCCACATAACCTAAGCAAGACGTCTTGCTAAGGGATCTGATGAACAAATTTTTCCACATCCTACGACGAAAAAAAAACTGTAAAAAGATCAGTCCATTACATTTTCATTATATTTGCAGTATCCTATAGACAAATTAAAACAAATTGATTACTTATTATGTATTTCTTTATAGAAAAGTTGATTATAGACCATTGCACATTTTAGTTCTTATTACATATTAAATTTCTATTATGGTTATATAAATATCCATTACAGCCATTGAAATAATCTTCTATTAGTTTGATATAAGCAAAATTTGCTGGGTTCCGTGAGATCTTGCTTGAAGTATAATTCGAGGTGAATTTTATCAAAAGTATGTGTGACGGACGAATTGTATTCTCTGCATCTGGAATCCCTAGAAAATTCGATATATTATTTGGAGGAATCTGATGTACAGGAACTGTCTTAGGCGCGAAATGACATTTCTATCTTTAAAATCTGATTTGTATTTCTTCATTTTTGCAATACTCTTTTATTGTTATTTACAGGATATTTTTTTTATTTTCTATTAAAAATTCACAAAATATTTTTAACTAACTTATAACTTATAAAATTATTTAAATGATAAAAGCAATTATGATTATTTTAGATTTTGTTTTTTTTTTCGTTTTGTATGAGTTCTACTTGAGTTTAAAATAGCAAGGTATTCGTCACGTTACTTCAGTTAAAGAAATGTGCTTTATTGGGACACATGATTAGTATTATGCATTTTACAAGCTCTAGAGGTTCCTATATGTATTGCTAAAGTTGCCATAGTAAAAAATGTTCATGGGAAACGCCATACTAAAAAGTTTCAATATTTAGAAATAGAGACAATGATATACTGTTCAATTTCCATCACAGATTTTTTTAAAAATGTCCCTTCAGAGTTAGTAAGATATCAAACATTATTTGGATGTGACCAGATGATGAACTCTGGCTTCATTACTTCTCTGTGAAAACAAGTTTAAGAATTCTGCATGACATCCAGATCTTTTTGCTCAGATTCTTAACCTGACCCAATCTTCCCCAACTCTTTAAGCCTGTATGTTGTGCATTACCACTACATCTGTCTAAAAGTATCACAAAACATGTCATAACCCTTGTTTCATGTGACATGTTAGCAAACATGTGGTGCCGCAAGTTTGGTCAACCAAAGTTGAAATCGCATGACGCCTGTTGGGAAGGATTACTGTATATGTATTTCTCTAAACCTACTCATCCGTCAAAATACATTCTTTAATATATCTTAACCCTCCTTTATTATTATTTATAACAAATAATAAGAGGAATAACAAGTAATGTTGATGTTTTGAAACAATTCAAATTAAAAACTATATTTTAGTTTTAGTGGATAAATTCCACATATTTATCTCAATATAAATTATATTATATATAATATAAAACATTACATTAATAAATACATATCACTTAGTATTAATTCCTTAATCGATACAAGTCACTTGATAATATCCCTGGCTAAAAATCTCTTCAGCTTTTGAGGAGAGTTAGTAATGGTTTGGTTGGATGACAGTTTCTGAATAAAATGATGGAACTTTCTATCCTGGAATCGTATTACTTCTTAGATGAATGGGATATTGTGGTCGTTATATCTAGTATCATTGGAAACAGAAAGCAAGGGCTTGAACTATTACAGAACTAAAGATATTATTATCAACCGTCATACCTCGTCTATCGCTGCTGAAGTCGCCCGACCGGTTTCGCAATGGCTGCATCATCAATGGGACTAATGTAACCTTTCAAAATCACGGTTATAAATACCTATTCTAACTCAATGGTGCCAATATTATGCCTAAATTTCCTACCTAACAGTTTTATTTTATTTTATTTTGTTTAATCTGTTTTTTGTCTTTTAAACTTTAAGTCGTCTCTGTCCTGTCCGTCCTGTCGTCTTTTCATGTTTTTTATTGCTTTAAATATTATGTCTGCCCGGTGCTTAATTTGTTTGTTAATTAGGCTATCAGTATTTTTGTGTTTATATATTTCCATTTCCTATATTACGTTTAATCTTTTACCTTTTTGTCTTATTTTAATTAATTAGTCCCATTGATGATGCAGACATTGCGAAACCGGTCCGACGACTTCAGCAGCGATAGACGAGGTATGACGGTTGATAATAATATCATATTTACTAGCCTCTGTGGCACTAACAATATGCATGTATTACAGAACTGTTGACCTATAGGACTAAACGACCACGATAACAACTCTGTGAAATAACAAAGTATTTGACTGTTTGAAAAGAATTGTTATCTCCCCTTCTATAGACCCACAATCATTTAGTAGCAAATAATATTTTTTGAATATTTATTGGCCCTTTTTGGAGATTGCAGAGTGGACTTTGGATTACTTCTCTCGGCTCATGTACTTATGGTCAAATACCTAACCCATGTTTGTCTGAGATATCTACTTATGGCGGACTTGAAATGGTTGAAAAGAAATGTTGATCACCTATAAAAAATAATTGAAAAATGCCTCTCATTTTCTTAATTAGAAAAATGATATTTATTTGATCAGATAAATGAAACTAATATAAATAATTGCGTTTTTTAATTGTTTACTTAAACATATTGGACCAAAACAAGTCGTATTATGTTTTGAGGAGATATAATTTGTTTGAAGTAAGTTCTTCATAACTGATAAAATTGTTCTATTATTTTTTTTTTAAATATAACCTGTAATCATTTGATTGATTAGCTTAATAATATATTTCAATATATTTTACTAAATCTAAACTATTGGATTTACAAAAACTATACTGTTACCGCTTGTTTTAATTACTGGATTACAGTCATTAAGAAACATACGCTTAACAGGCATTAGCCAATGGAACTAAGAAGACCAGTAAAATACGTTATCATAACAGACAATTGTATCAAATCTCATTGGATCTATACCGAGTAAATTGTATTTTACTTTTGTAAAATTGTTTGTTTCTTGATAGTGTGTGAGTGGCAAAAACCTGTGGACACAAAAATAACAAAGTTGACTTTAACAATATGACGTTTCGCCAATAGAAGCTAACAAAAGCTTCTATAGAAGCTAACTGTGGACACAAAAATAACAAAAGTTGACTTTAACAATATGACGTTTCGCCAATAGAAGCTAACAAAAATTCATATTTTATGCAAAATTTGACACAATAGAAAATAAAATGCTTATGTCAAAATTTGCTTTACATAATCAGTTTTAGAAATCATAGAAAAACAGCTCTAAAAAATGAAGAACCTGCTATTAGATTGATAAATTTCAATTATGCGAAGAACAAGCATAGGGTAAAAGAATAAAAAAATAATGAATATTAACAAATTTGAGAAGTAACTCATAGTATGATATGCAAACGATTTATTCAGCTTGTTTATTACTAAATAAATTTAATATAATTTGGTTTTCTACTAAATATTAATTTAAATACATTTAACAAAATTATTGCAGATTAACTGAAATCTGTTGAAGAAATTTATCACAGTAATTATCTCATTTATTTTAATTTGTTCAATTAACTATAACTAAATACTTTCTCAAGGTATTTGTAAATAATTACCCTAATTATTAAAACGTGTAAACATTAAAACTAATTTTCAAAGCGAAAATTTGGTAACTGCTTCACCAAAGAGATTGGTTAACAACCACTTCCTCATAAATAAAACCCTACAAGACATTATTTGCCCTCAGTGTGACACCGGTTACCTGGTTTGAGGCATTTTTTTTATATTGGCTCATTGTAGTGAGATTGTAAGGCCCTTAGGGTGCTACACCATGAATGTAACATGAACTCTTTTCACACACAAACCTGTTATTTAGGCTGACCAACATTCCTGATTACTGAGTTAACAGAGTTTGCAGTTTTTCCAAATATTTGAAAAATCAATGCTACTTGGTACAGATACATTTTTAAAACAAGTAAACGTATTTAATAAGCACAAATTAATCCAATTAAAGCAATTTTTTTTTAAAGTTTAATAAATTTCTTTGGGTCGATCCTCATAGAATAATATCTAAGATTACGTTTAGTTTTAACAAATCTGACAAGTAGACATGTACACATTATTTTAACTTCAATTAAGTTTAAATATTTTATTACTGACAGCCTAATCATCTCAGTAGTGGTATTATATTAATAAAATTTAGTTCATAACAAACTAAGTTAAGTATATATATAAACTTTAACACATAGGAAAGAACACAGAAAGCCACTACAGAACTCACTTTGATATTTCGACATCCGTCGTCACCGGAAAGGAGTGCGAAGTACTCGCGTTGAGAAGCAAACTGCTACCGAAGCAAACTGAGTAGCAGTTTGCTTCTCAACGCGAGTACTTCGCACTTCTTCTCAATGGCGTCGGATGTCGAAATATCGAAGTGAGTTCTGTAGTGACTTTCTGTGTTCTTTCCTATGTGTTAACGTTTTTATTGTTCACACGGACCTTTCATTTTATTCGAAGTTATATATATATATATATATAAAGATTTCACATAAACACGTGAAATAACAAATGAAAACTGGGTTTTTGACTCTGACGAAGACTGCTTGTTACGGTTGAAAGATCTTAGACTTGTTTTCCTCATTTCTTATTGTGTTTTGATCATTGATTTTATATATATATATATATATATATATATTATATATGTTAAGTAAATCCTTTAGTAAGTTGTTTTAAGTTTAAAATTTCTAAATGCACAAACATTTATTCGACATTTCACCTGTAGCATGTCTAAATTTTTGAAGAAAAGTTCCTAATGCTAATACTTTGCGGAAGAATCATAATGGTGTTAATTCCAGGTTGGATTTGAACTACAATCACCACAGGGCCAACACACCATAAGTCGATAAGGCCGTGTCCGCGTCCACTGTGTGATGATTGTTATTAGGTATTAGATTGGTACAGCAAACAATCCCACTCTCAGGTAGAAAAACTGCTCTAATTTCTCCCTAGTGCAACAATTGAATAGTCGAAAATTACTAACCTCCGCCCTTCCATAGGAAAAAGAAGGGCACACTTCCATTACATTCCTTTAGTTATAAAGCTGGTTAGGAGTCGTGTGTGTTGGTATGTCTACCCCCGCACAAACAAAATAAGTTTATATATAATTGGGGGTTTTTTCATTGCCCTGTTTTGGTATTATTTCGCGCTCCCAGCTTATTCAGCCATATCGCAGATAATAACAACAAAACAGTATGAAAATTTTTTTTACGTGAAAGCTCTTTTGCCGCATCTCGGGAGCTACAAGATCTAGCCGAGGATAGACACATACAAAACCTCCGAGATACACCCGAGGTGCACTACGCGGAGGCGAGCTTCCACCACCCTACATCACATAAATGAAAACATATTTTCTACAAAAGCAAGGCATACAAAGTAACCTGATAGGAAAAAACATATGATTACACTTCAAACCAAAACTAAACAAACAAGAGTAAAAAGTAAACAAAACAAAGAAAAAAGTCTATTGTTCTATATATGGAGGCCAGCTAAGGTACAACCCTGCTGTCTTCCTGGCTCTTTCTATATTGTAGACAAACTTCAGAAACTCGGTCATGTATTTGGTCAATGCCGTCCTATATGTGGCCTTCACAAACACACCCGTATTCATTTCATACTGGAAGCGTTCTCTCGCTTATCTGAGGCATACCTCCAAAATGTGAGAAACACTCTCCTTTTTGCCATTCACCACCCTGTTCAAATTTATATAAGAAACTTTTTGATGAGATATTTGTGCCGTTTGTGACTTTTCTTCCTCTGTATGATGTCATATCCCATTTTACTGTTTGTTTGACATTTCCTGTCGCCTGAGTGTAGTAATGTTAGATAAATTAACAGTAGTTGGATGGTAATTAAAAAAAGAACTAAGTACTAACTGGTATTGCTCTATAACATTTTTTAAATAATTTATAGACTATCATTGTCTAATCTACAGTAAAAAAAATCAGAAAAATGAATAAGATATTTCAATCAAAACAAGTGGCCTTCGTCAGAATCCCACTGATACTGGATTCAAAGATCTTAGTAATTTTTCTTATTGTAAGGTTTAGACGTTGCTAATAATTTGTAGAAGAAACATAACGGTGTTAATCTCAGGTTGGATTTGAACTACAATCACCACAGGGTCAACACCATAAGTCGATAAGGCCATGTCCGCATCCACTCTGTTGTTATTATGCACTATGTAATTATACTTGTGCAATATTTTTCTACAACTACTCAGCCATATCATAACTGAATACTGTTAAAATTCAAGGATATCATCTTTAGTGACAAAGGACGGAACATATATTAAAATACTTAGAATATTACATACCGTATTTGAAATATTTGATTCCAAGTCAAGTTCAATGTTCAATGTCAAGTAATAATTTGCATAGTACATTTCTATATATTTAAAAATTATAAATACACAAAGTTAAGAATTAAGGTAAACATAATTCTAAATTTTCGTTTAACTTAGTTCTTTTGTTAAAAATTGGAGCACAAAGACCAATTTTGTGCTCCAATTGTTTCATGGAAACAATGAATGTTTCGATAAAAGGGATTATTTTCAAGAAAAAATTTGCTTTAAACAGTTTTTTTTTCTTAGAGAAGAGAAAACTTCTTTAAAAATACTTTTTTTAACAACTTTTATTATATGAACTCTGATAAATTCAAGGTTTTATAAAGAATTAAAAGAGACGTGTTTAATTGAAATTGTTGTACATACAATATATTTTCTATTATTTCTTTCAATTTGTTAAATAAATTATTGGAAATTTCGATATAGTACTTTGTTTCTAAAAAGAAAAAAAATCATTCTCTACATGTATTAGTTTATAAAATATTGTATCTACTGTGATTTTATATAATCTAACATTGATATTACAATTTTTTTTATTGTATATATATATATATATATATATATATATATATATATATATATATACCAGATTCAATAATATATCAACCGTTTGATAGAATAGGTGTGCTCTCTAATGGGGATTCGGTCAATTATCTAGGATAAAAATCAAACTCTCGTTTCCGACGTTTCGGTTTTATTTAAAACCTTTTCCATAGGCCTACAAACAAAGGATAATTAGAAATCACATATCAACATCATACATATACACATATGAAAATGGATTGTTGCAACTTAATAATATTTAAGTATTATACAGTATTATACAATACAAACAGAAGTATTTCAGGGATACATAAAACAATATTACTTACAGAAGTAAGAATTTTTTAACTAAGAAAATGAAATTTACATTATTTAAAGGAACAATAATGTTAACCAGACAAAACCTTCGATTAGACTAATAAGATAACATTACAAATAACCTCAACACTGTTCACTCAAGAGCAATAAATAAACCAAATTTCAGTAAAACTCAGCATAACACTCTAAAATACATATTAGTTAAATTTTTTAAATAGAAGTAATATCACTTCTATGATTAATCGAGCTTATATCCTATTTATATATAACATCTCAAGTGTCTTCCTTCTTTGCTCATCGTTTTCTTTTTCTATTATAGTTGTATCTTCAAAATCGAAAGTGTGACCTTCGTTTATGGCATGCAACAGCTAAAACTGTTGTGTTACTTTTATTTGCTCTTATGGGATAATTATATTAATAAAACCGTTCTTTGAGAAAACGACTAGTTTCACCATAGTAACACTTGTAATAGCCTTTACATTTGAATTCATAAATGAGGGTACTTTGTAACTCCTTTGGTATTTTTTCTTTCAAATTTGAAAATAAAGATTTATTTTTTCTTTTATTATAAAATGCCAGTGTAACTTCAGGTACGTTTCGTTTGAAAATTTTTCTAATTGATTGTGATAGCCCCCAACATAAAGAAATTTGAAATACTTTCTATTTATAACTTCCAATTCAGCATGATCTTCATTTGAATGTTCTGGTTGCTGTCTTATATATCTTAACCAATATCTTTCAACTAAGTTGTTCGGATAACAATTTTTAACACTAATTTCACCCTTTTCTTATATTCATTTAGAAAACATGGACTACTTATTTCAATAATTATTTTAACCAAATTTTTCACGCAATTTAATTTTTTGTTTATAGCATGAGAAGAATAGTAGTTCAGGATCCTTCAAACAGTAGTTCAAAAGTAGTTCAGGTAGGTTTTTCAAACAAATCTGTAAAGATATTGCCATTTTCACTTCTTATAACTTTCACATCTAAAAATGGCAAATTTCCATCTTTCCCTACTTTCACAAGTGAATCGTAGACGATTATGAAAAAAAATACACATATTTAATACATTCTGTTCTTCTCCCTCTTCAATAATTAAAAATAAATCGTCTACATATAATTTCATGAATTTCACCATCGTACCTAACTTATTGATACTGTTTTCTAACAATTCAATCATAACTATATTTGCAAGAACTGGTGAAATTGGTGATCCCGTTGGTAATCCATATTTTTATTTATAAATAATATTATCAAAGGTGAAATACCTTGCTTCACATATAATATCTAATATGGAAAGAAAAACCTTCTTTGACATTCCAAGATTTGATCTAATCTTATACCACTGTTTATTTACTAAATCAAACGCTAGATCTGAAGGTATGTTAGTAAATAACGACTGAACATCTAGTGAAATCATAATTACTTCATCACGTAGTATTTGATTCGATAGAGCTTGTTTGAATTGTAATGAATTTTTACATTCCAGTCATTCATGTTAGTAATGTAACTAAGATATTTTTCCATATATTTGGACAGTTCATAAGTTGTACTACGTATGAAAGACACGATAGGACGGAGAGGAAACCTGGCTTCTTGGTATTATTTCATTGTAAGGTTTTAATATTGAAGCTTGACATAGTGTCTTCATGAGTTCATCAACTACCTTATTTACTTTATTTCGTAATGTTGATGAAGGATAGACAGGAACTACTCTCTCGTGTTCAATAAAGCATGAATAACTGAAGGACTGCTACCAAAATATACTAATATATATATATATTCCCATGACCTCCCTTTCAATGATTGTTCAGGGTACAAATCCTCAAACAAATCCCCGAGTCTAATTCCCATGTCACCCTTAGAGCTTCTGAAGAGGCATTCATATGCCTCCTTGGGTTCGCTCTCATCCTAGTCTTAACCTGTACCGTTAATTTTTTTTTGCATTTTTATTATTTATTGTCTTCATTATTTTTTCGTATTATTTACTTTTTATCCTGTTTTATAAATAAATATTGGAGGGATTTCTATTTTTCCTCTCCTCCGCTGGGGTGCAGCATTGCGGTGGTTACACGAGTTACTCTGGAGGCCAGTAGCAGTTTGCTTCTCAACGCGAGTACTTCGCAATTCTTCCCGATGACGACGGAGTCGAAATTTGAAGTGAGTTCTGTAGTGTCTTTCTGTGTTCTTTTCTCTGTGTTAAAGTGTATATATATATATATATATATATATATATATTACATGAAAGTAAGACAAACAAAAAGGAAGAAGGTTATAGTAGGGTTGTAACAACATTCAGGTCGGACCCTCAATTGTTGCCAACCCTACTAGATTCGATATATATATTATTATATGGTGTGTGATCTAATTGGGATTCGGTCAAATTTTTCTAGGTGCAGGTTTAAAAATCAACTAAAGTATTATAAATACAACCATAAACGGTGGATATCATTATTGAATCAGTATATATAGAATAGAATATATTATATATATATATATATATATACGTCTAAACCACAGTTAAATACAAGAAAAATGACTAAGATCTTTCAACCAAAACAGGTGGTCATCTTCCAACTGATACTCAAACGAAGATTACTTGTTTTGTTTGAAAGATGTTAATAATTTTCCTGTCTCTTTACTATGATTGTAGACGTTGATTTTTAAAAATTCTGCTGAGATCTGAGGATGACTGTGACGCATCAAAATCTAGTGGAATGAGAGTGACAGATCTAAGATTATTTATTTTCATAGAATAATGTCACACTAGAATATTTCTTATGAACTGTGCAAAATAAGCTGGTACTTTTAGCTGATTTTTTTTTATGAAGGAGAATATTTCAATAACAGGCTGTAGAGTTAAAAGATTGACAAGTCTCACAATATAAAGTGGTACAAACATTCTTACATGCCACTTTTTCTCATGCGCTAGGAACCATAGGCTACCACTTCACTAGACACACAGCCATAAAAATCCTTAACCTAATTGAAACCTACATGTATTGCTTCAACGGTTTACAAACTCTCACCTGCTTCCAGGAATACTGTTCATCTCCAGTTGACACTGCTTATATATTCGTGCCATAATAGAGGAGGACCTAAATGTCTAAAGCAAGTGCTGAGGAAGCAATAATGATAATATATCACGACGTATCCTAAGCTACATATTCCAATCAAATATGATGATTCCAGCAACCCAATCTCAACATGGACCCACATCTCCATTACTACTAATGGAAGTCCTGACAATATATATGTTTATGTCATTGTCATATAACTCTATTCCCATCTGAAATACTTATCAATTGAGAAATTAATGCACAACAGATACGAAATAAAATGCTATGTGATAAAATGTAAATAAAGAAATGCGGCCAAATAATGTGCGAAATTTCGTCTTGATATTTTGGGAACTGTGTAAATAGAAATATTGTAAAAAAAGAGCTGCTGTTGATATTGGCTAATCAACTGGAAATGCCTTTTTATAGAGAGGCCTATCGGAGCAATGGAGATTTTATAGTAGTGTTTAATACCTCTATAACAAAATAGGCCTCTATTCAACGTTTATGTTCCTCTTATTAGAGTGTCCCATTAAAAAGCGGCCTGGTGTTTCTGTGCGGTGTACTGGCTTTAAACAATAACCTTATAATTTTGAGGTTATTTTTTATTTCAGGTTATTAATACATTCAAAATGTTGCAGATATACTTTTTTGTACATGTATTTTAATTTATCAAACTCGATTGGAGAGGTAAACCTTTATAAAAATTTAATCAATTTTTTACTGGGAGTTTGTAGTTATGGCATTTTTCCTAAAGATAACTATTTTGTTAAAACCTTTTCACATGGAACATAGAGAAACACTTCCTGCAACTCAATTCCTACCGAAGACAAATTTTGGCCTGGCGACTTATATAACCGTCATTACAAAGCAGACGCTGAAGGGAAATTGCAACGGTTTGAATTGAAAGGGACAGTTGCTAGGTATCAATGGTATGCGTTGAATGAACATTGACTCACCAGTACCACACCCAGTCATCTTACAAAAAACTCATCTTACGAAACCACTTCCAGAGAGAATTAATTTCTTACGATGAGGTATAAATATACTTGATATGAACGGATAAAAGGCATCTTTTTCTTCAGAAAATTCAGAAAAATTTCAGTTTATGAGAAATTGTGAGAATTTCGACTTATGATTGAATCTGAAAGCTAGTAAATAGTATCCTGGTCACAACTTTGACGGATCTTAATAATATTAACAACAAAAATTGTTCCTTCCACAATTTTGTTCCTTTCCACAAATCACAAACTGTATCAATTTATGCCAAATAAAAAAAAATGAAATTATTATAATACTAAAATTTTGAGTATTGGCGAAAAATTTTGAAAAACAGTTAAATAACTTCAGACCATAAGGAAAAGTCAAATTGTCCTAGAAAAGCTAAAACCCAAATTTCAATATTTTCTACATGTCCGACTGTTTTATTTGTTTACATTAACCTTAGGAGATTTTTGATTAGAAATGATTAAAACATATTTATTAATTGTATAATATTTTTAGAAAATTTTGAAATTGTTAAAATTATAATCACATTTGTTTATTGTTAATCTAATGTTGTAATAAAAGTGTCCTCTTAATAAAACTGGAACACGATATAACATTATTCTTTAATAACGTGTTGTTGAAAAAGAGTTACCTTTAAACAAAGTGTAGCGTTCATATAGCGTTATAGTCAATCAGAGTGATGTTTGGAATGGCTTAAATTGAAATAGGTGTCTACAGAAGCCTTAATACTTACTTTATAATATAGTGTTTTATATGTCATATTTTATTTTCTATCATTCAAAAACTATGAGCATTTTATCACATAACAAAATGTGTGATAAAACACGCATATTTTGTTCATATTTAGTCAAACATCAACAAATTTGGGTTCAGTGGACTTGTAAACCCGTAAAATTTTCAAAATACATTTTTTTTCAATCATATCTAAAAATATTTTGCTTCTTAAGTGTCAAAACAACTTATTTAAGTTACTTAGCTATATTTTCTTAACAACCTAAAATTCAATATTTTTTTTTTTAGTTGGATTCTGATACAAAAATTTTTCGCATAATGTTTAAGTTCAGACAATGGAGTGGGCTATCCATTTTTGTAGTAGAGTGTGTGTCTTTAGGGTTGTATCTCTTCTTCCAATGAACCAAAATTAGCATAGTATACTAACCAAAATAGCATACTATGCTAGGTTTCAGGTACCATTTCAAAGATATCTACTGTTCAAATATTTTTAGATTAGAAGAATAAAATATTTTCAGAATTTGCAAAATGAACCATAATAAGGTTACTCCATTGGAGAAATTTTGAAAAAAAAAATACATAGTTCATTTTCCTGTAGTTTTCTTGGTTAATTTTGTTATAATTTATCAAAGTGTATGACCATTATTGTATAAAAAAATGTTTATATTTATGGGTAAATCTGAGGTTTTCTATTATAAAACAACTCTATAAAGCCTTCTTTTTGTTAATGGTAATACCCAGTCCATAAAAACATCAACTTTACTCCCTTAAATAAGTTGGTGATACGAAACAAAAAAATGTTGTCTGTAAACAAATAATGGGCAATAATGTATAATAAAATAGAGAAGTATTCGTTTTATGAGGAAATACTGCAGAAGAAGAATACTTCTAGTTTACACCATAATGGATATTTACTGTTATAACAACAATATTATCCATAAAAGTTCACTATTTTAGATTCACATCTATCCTCCCACTTTATCATACATAAACATGCAGATATCATCAGAAAAATCGTAAGATTGAACTGATGCATGTAAGAATTAAGAAATATGGGATTATGTGTAATATAAATTGTCAAATTTTATATATTAAATCAGTTATTACGGGTAAACACGCTTATTTTTTTATTGTAGATGTAATATAATTAGGACTATCACAGGTTGGACAGATTATACAAAATCAGTGCACTGATAACTCTAGAGAAAGATATCAACAAAAAGTTATAAAGATAAGCCTTATAACTGGATTCTATTATCTTTCAATCAAACAGCACAGGCCAGAGATTCTGTTATCTGATAACAAAGCTGTCAATGTGATGAAATTATGATTTGTAGTAGGAAGAACAACTGGGTGATGGTATTTTCTAATGAAAAGCCATGTACGATAAAAACTGGGTTTTAGATTTCACATTATCCTTATAAAAAGCTATCTTCGGTACCTTTTTCAATAAATAATTATGTATAAATTTACAAATATTTGTATTATATTTGATTAATTATATTCATTCTCTTTATTAATTTATATTTTTTTTTTAATTTGAGAAAGCTTGTGTGGTGCACTCATTTTTATTATAATTAAAGGTATTATCAATATCCTGGCAAACTAAATTCATTGGTTTATTAATTATAACACTTAGACAGCAAGTGTTATTTAGACAATTACAATGACAACGTCTGTAACAGATCATGTTTTGACTCTATAAATAATGTCAATAATCATGAGTCTTATACTTTCCCTCATCTACGATTGATCGTAGAATTTCAACAAAGTTGAAATATTAGGAGCCTTGCAAATATATAAGTACATGCATTGGATATATATTATACAGTAATATACAGATTAAAGTTTTGGTCAACCGTTGCATCTCTACCCCAACTAGAATTATTGCACCATCTGCACCCCTAGCTCATCTGATGTTGACATACAACAGTTCATGTTTTATTAATGTTTAGTTTCAGTATTTGTTCAGAAGTTAGTTTAGAAAGTAATTAATCATTTCCAGTAATTGCTGATTTCATGTTTTTAGGTTTCAACAATAGAAAATTAATTTATTTTGGATATTTTGAGTTATTGTTTGTTTTATAACAAGCATTTCGACATCGAGAGTTCATCTAAAGAAGTCTTGCCATCTACTTTTCTAGTATTCATATAAACCCTCGCTAGTATAAATTATTTTTGTAATTTATTTTTACTAAGAAAATGTTTTTAGGAGTTTAAGGGTAAGGTATGATATTGTTATGCGTACAAAAAAACCTAAAACTTTGAACTCAATAGTTGATGAGAGGTTAGAAAACAAATAATACGAATGTAATAATGTTGAAGGGATATTGTATCGCCCAAAGGCTTTTAGAAACTTCCAGTTCTGAGCTATTGAAGCGAGGAAATCAGGAAAGGCCAGGTAGAGGAGAAAGTTATGTCAAATTTGATGCAGTAAATATTGAAACAGTTAGTGACAGTAAACATTGATGACACACTTGTGCGGATTACAACAGGCTACACCTTCAGTGAGTTAAATATAGCCAGGATGATTAACAAACTCCTATGCGATCGTAGAGTGATTTAATTTCAAAAAGTCACAACAATGTAAAGGCTATAATTAGTAAAAATGATTACAAACACAACAAAAGTTAAAATGAAGAATATACAAGAGCAGAAACAATCTAGTGTTATTCTCTATTGTCTATTCTTTTTATTTAAAACAGAAATTTATAAAAACACTATTGAGAAATATAAATGTAAAAACAATAGAAATAGTTCACTCTAGGCAAATCATTGGGCTGCGCAAATTTGTAAGTTTATGCAAGAAATGCACTTATATATTAACAGATATAAAATTAATGAAGGCAGGGAATACATATTAAATTTTAATATATATAGATAAATTTGTCTTATATAATTCATAAAATATTTGAAATATTGTGCTGAGAGTTCTGATCTGGCTGCTGGCCAAAAGCCGAAAGGGAACACGATATGCTGGGTTAGTGGTCCTCTGTGGTGGTCCACAATAGGACAGTGGTAGAGGTAATGTTTGCCAGGTCTCTGATGTGGTATTGTACCAGATTCTGAATCTTCTGGAATAAGTTGTATGGATGGGTCTTATAGATTTATATGAGTTTGCTTTTTCCATCAGTTATTGAAGATGCTATAGACCAAAACACTTGATAGTTTATATAAATCATTGTCTTAGAATGGGAAAGGTAAATGATTGCACTTCATTACAAAACTTATCCTATTTAACGTATGAATTTATATCAATTATGTTTTATATCAACTATAATTATATGTTTATCAACAATTTCTATTTTAATATAACATATATCAATGATCAAACCACAATAAGAAAATGGGAAAGCAAGACTTATTGTGGTTTGATCATTGATTGTTATTTCACGTGTTTTTGTGAAATCTTTTTATAACGTATAAGTAATGCCGGCCCGCGAGAGACGCCGGCCCGCGAGAGACTAGAGGGTTGAAGTCCGTATCAACATTGCCTCTCCTATAAACAGAAGGAGCTGACTAATAAAACTCGATTCTTGTCTTCAATCACGTGCGAGCTAGTTTATTTAAATTCCTTTTTTTTAAAAACCTATTCATTACCCGGACACGCGTAACTGGTGCCGAAACCCGGGATCATTCGCCAACTGTTTAATAGTGTAGCGTTGTGTCCAGTGTAGAAACCAACATGACGAGTAAACAGACAACAGGAGCCGATGTTAGGCTCGCAGTGAAAATAGAACAAGCGAGAGTAGCAAAAGCAGGGTACCTGATGAACCTATTAGATTCGATAAAGAGGTTCGAGGGTGATGCTCGAGAGTTGGACTTGTTCATAGAGAGAATGGACTGCATCAACGAGCAGTTAGTCACAACTCAACTAGACCCAGCTACAGACAAGAACATCAAGACCTACTTCCTCGCCAGGGTCAGCCTTACGGTGATGCTGGAGTTAGGACTTACGTTTTGTGCGGAGTGGAGTGCGGTGCGAGCAGCCCTTAAGGACAGATATGCTGGAGCCGCAAAGCCTGTAGCTAGAAGTGCGCTAAAAATTTTTGAAATGCGGAAGGAGAATGGTGAGACCTGCGCTGAGTTCGGGCGCAGATTGGGGGATGCGACAAGGAAATTAACTATGAAGATAAATGAAAAGTGCACGGACAGTCAAGAAGCGAAATGGAGAACGACGATATATGAAGAGATAGCCAGTGAAATTCTCCTCAAGGCAGCTCCAGAACGAGTGAGAATGGCCCTCCGTATCATGAAGCCCACTAGTCTCGAGGAGACAATTAATGCCATCCGGGAGGAAGAAATGGACCGAGAAGATAACGGTGTTATATACAGAGGGAAGTCAGAAGGAGGATGGGCAGTTGTGACCAGGAGGAGAGTACCTCAGGATAGGCAATTCAGAGCAAGAGCCTATGAGGATCGAGGACAAGGGAGGTATTCACAGGAGAGGAAGCCACGGGGACGTTTTGAAGAGAGAAGATCTCAAGCCAGGAGGAACAGCTATGAGGCAGTGGGAGGCTACACGCGAAGAGAGAAGCCAGTAAGAAGAGGATGTTGGGAGTGTGGTGAACTCGGTCACTTCGCGCGAGAGTGTCCGTATTTATATCGCAAGGAGAGACCACGAACGAAACAGTATAGACCAACACCAAGAGATGAGCCCATGGAAGTTAACACAACCCGGCGGGAGAAGATGTGGGGCAGGAGAAGACAAAAAGGGGAAGGCTCTTCAGAGGACGGGAGCTCATCAGAGTCAACAGGGTCGGAGCAAGAGACATCGATAGAACGACACGAGCGCTGGTACGAGCGAGGGAAGTGGCCTTCACTGGAAGAGACTCGTGGTGGGAGGATCGCTATTCGAGAGAAGAGGAAGAAGGATTGAAGGTTAGGCGAGAGGTATATAGGCGAGCAACAGAGGAATAGCATTAGAGGTAAGCTCCCTATATTTTTTTTTCCCAAATGGAAGACTAAGTGTTTGGTAGATACAGGGTCAGATAGCACAATTATGGACAATGAAGTGGCAAAAAGGATGGACAATTATTCAGGGCTGACACCGTGCAACTGCACCTTGGTCACCATGGCAGGAAGGAAGAGCCTGGTAGGCGAATTACAGGTAGAGATGGGAGAATTAATAGGAGAGACCTTGGAGATGAAAGTGCATGTGACCCACTTAGAGACCCAGAAATATGGAGTTATTCTAGGGTGCGACTTTTTGGAGAGAATCAATGCAAAACCTGAGTGTAAAAGAGGGAAGTGGGATATTAAACTAGGAAAAAGGAAATACTTCGTGGAAGGGAGAGTTAAACCAGGGAAGAGAATAACGGTAAACTGTGGAAAAGTGATACCAGGAGAACATCAGGTTAGTGAATTAATGAAAGAATTTGAAAAAGTATTCTATAGTGAAGGACAGAGGTTATCAGCTACAGGTAGGGTCAAACACCAAATAGAACTCCCTGAAGGTACAGTTGTTTACGTGAAACCTAGAAGGTACCCACACCAATTGAAAAAGATAATGCAGGAGCAAATAAAGGAAATGCTGGACCAGGGCATAATACAGAGGTCTAAGTCGCAATTTTCGAGCCCTATTTGGCTGGTCCCAAAAAAGGTCGAGGAGGGTAAACCCCCTAAATACCGGTTGGTAGTAGATTTTAGAGAGTTAAATAAGTACACTAAGCTTGAAAGATACCCTCTGCCAAGGATAGAAGACATACTCGACCATATGGCAGGAGCAACTGTATTCAGTACCTTCGACCTCAAGGCCGGGTATCACCAGATTAGGATGCACCCGAGAGATGTCGAGAAGACGGCCTTTACGTTCGATAGAGGCCACTTCGAATTTTTGAGGATGCCCTTTGGCCTAAAGAATGCGCCTTCCACGTTCCAACGCCTCATGGATGAACTGCTTGAAGGACTGGGAGAAGACTTTACGCAAATCTACATGGATGACATCATAGTGTTCAGTAAGTCAATAGAAGAGCATAAGGAACATGTTACAAGGGTGCTGAAAAGAATAAGGGACTTTGGCTTAAAGGTAGCGATGGATAAAACCCGCTTATATCAAAAAGAGGTTAGATTTATGGGGCACCTTATCTCAGGTGAAGGAGTAAGACCCGACCCTAAGAAGGTTGAAGCAATAGATCGATTACCCTATCCAAAGGGACCCAAAGACATCAGGGCTTTTCTAGGTATGATAGGTTTCTATAGAAGGTACGTAAAGGACTTTGCAGCAATCACGAACCCCTTGACGGACAGTTTAAAGAAAGGAAAGAAGTTTATACAAACAGAAGATCTAAGAGAAGCAGTGGAGCAGTGTAAGAAGGCGTTGCGGGGCCCGCTGTTGCTCCAATTTCCTGACCTAAACAAACCATTCATTGTAATGACAGATGCCAGTCAAGAAGCTATCGGGGGAGTCTTGATGCAGGAAACTATCCAGGGAGAGCGACCAATAGCCTACGCCAGCAGAAAATTATCACCAGCAGAAAAAAGGTATAGCACAATAGAAAGGGAAATGTTAGGCATAGTGTGGACTGTAGACCCTACCTTTTTGCGGCTGAGTTCACTATTAGAACAGATCATAGGCCCCTAATGTGGATCGGGAATTTAAAGGAGACGTCAGCCCGGATAGCAAAGTGGAAAGAAAGGATAGCTGCATACAACTTCAGGGTCCAGCACGTAAAGGGCGTTGATAATCAAGTAGCCGACTGTTTGTCCAGAAACGTCAACGTCATTACGAGAAGTAGTACGAGAGAGCCAAGTACCTCCAGGGACGTGCGAGAGTTCTTCGCCAACTGGACACCAGACGCAGATGAAGACCAAGAACAACGAAATGGACCGGAAGCTGAGATTAGTCAGGATATAATAAACAACAAGAGAAATCAAATAATTATAAAAGACGACACAGAAGAAATAATAAACACCCAATTGCACAAATATGGCCACTTAAAAATAAATATTATTACAGGAGGAACGAAAGCGAACAACGAACAATTAAGTACAGTCATAAACCAACTAACAGTGCCAGGAAAGGTATACCATTTCTTTATAGAATCACAAGAACTTGAAAATAGACTACTCCGACTAATTCAGGAAAGAGAGCTGAGACAAGGAGCTCATTTCATAATCTGTAAGAACCAGGTAGAAACGGTAGAAGACGAAGAGCAGCAGAAAGAGGTCATCCTAAATTATCACAGGGGAAAAACCAACCATCGTGGTGTCACAGAGACCCTTAAACATCTACAGAGGTTGCATTACTGGCTCCAAATGGGCAAGAGGATAGCCCAAGTGATAAAGGACTGTGAAATATGCAAAAGGAGGAAGTATGAAAGAGTACCACTTGTACCTCCATTATTACAAAGTCAGACGCCCGAGGGACCCTTTGAGGAGCTAGAAATTGATATATTTACATACGACGGAAACAAATATTTAACAACAATAGATAGACTAACGAAGTTAGCCTCAGCATGGCCACTAACAAGTAAATCAAGTGAAAGTACAGAAGAGGCATTGCTGTCGTATTTGGCCACGTTTGACTGCCCGAGAACGATCTATATGGACAGAGGGCGAGAGTTCAACAACGTTAAAATAAAAACCCTGTTAAAAGAATTCAATATAAACCCCCATTGGTGTACACCGGGTCATCCAAGGTCCCACGGAGCAATAGAGAGACTACATAACACTCTAACGGAACACTTGCAGTTATTGGCTGATGCAAAAAACATAAAGGGTCATGTGGCAATGGCCAGAGCGGTCCTAGCATACAACAGTAGTATTCACTCGACCACAGAGGCAACACCATTTGAATTGCGGAAAAAGGAAGCGGATCCACAAAGGTTACATAATAGAGTCAAAGCAGCAAAAGAAAGATGGACCAAGCAATATAATCAAAGGAAAGCAGAAGAAACAGTAGGGTTGATACAAGAAGGGGACTTCGTATATAAACTGAATAGGCAGAAGCGAAGGAAATCGGACCCGAGATACGTAGGGCCATACAAAGTACTTGGCCACGGTACAGAGCACAGATATGGAGGATAGGAACGGACACCCTGAAACAAGAAATAGTTCATTTTCAGGAACTGCGACGGGTGAGAAGGAAAATCCCACCAATGGTGCGAACGATATAGTGTAGTTATGTGTGTTTACCTTTGTTAATTTTGTTATTTTTGTTTTGTACAAATAATCATAGAAGTTCATCTTTTGTTATTTCTGTAATTTCTATAAACAATGTTAATTCAGTTACTTGTGTGGACGTCATTTTATTTTTGAATGTTAAAACATTATATTCATTTCTTATGTTTAGAGTCAAGTTTTGTTTTGTTATTTTATGATATAACTCAGACACTTGTACGGAGAGCATTGTTGATAAGGACTGGGAGGGGGCAGTAATGCCGGCCCGCGAGAGACGCCGGCCCGCGAGAGACTAGAGGGTTGAAGTCCGTATCAACATTGCCTCTCCTATAAACAGAAGGAGCTGACTAATAAAACTCGATTCTTGTCTTCAATCACGTGCGAGCTAGTTTATTTAAATTCCTTTTTTTTAAAAACCTATTCATTACCCGGACACGCGTAACTTATATATAAAGAAAAATTACATATTCAGCAGAAAAATGATGCAGGTTCTCATATATGTGGTATTTTAATATTTAGCGATACCATAGAGGAATAACAACCATTCATAGATAAACAATTATACTCGTAGAATTATACATAAATAGTAATCAGTTTTATATGCATATACTCGTAGTCTGTAATCTACCAAACGCACCCACAAGGAAGTCAGGCGCAAAGGTGATTGGTGAGTGCGTTTGTGTGCTCTAGCTTCTATCCTGATGATAGAGAAACCAAATATTACAGATTCTATATGCCTACATTTGATTCTTAATTGCCTACTTATTGATTTGATTCTTATTGATTGTCAACAATGGTTATCAGCATGTTGGCACTATATTTATTTATAATAAAGTTAGGTTTATACTACTTCAGATTTTTTTTTAATGTGCTATGTGATGAATTATTTTTAAAGAAGAGTATATTAAAACTTTTTTTAATTAATATGAGTTAAACTTAATTCTAAATTTATAAAAGAGAAAAAAAAACTTTAATAAAAAGAATTTAGCATTCATCCCCTACAGAAGTCAATTGCTTTATTAGAGTTCTTTCATAAAAATATAACTTCTTCATATTTCTGGGGAAGTAAATTGTGTTCATCAAGCGGGAACTTTGGAAGTAGGAAAGGTAATCTAATTCCCAAAGGCATTTGACAAAAAGCCGCTTCACTAAACTGATTTGCCTGTCCCTCATGGACTTTCATCAACTCTTAGGTAAAGACAGTAATTGATACCGTAGTACTTGTACTAGCAGGATCTACAAGTATTGAAAATAATTGTTATTTAAAAAAAAAAATCAATTTTTGAAATTTATTTGAATTTAATGTGAAATAAAAATAATAATAATAAAATGGCTAGAGGTACTTGCTTGATTTGATCCGTAGGTTAATCTTTGAACTAATAAGTTGTAGTTTTTTTTTGTATTTTCAAAATTTGGTACTATTAACTTGATATGCTGTTTATGACTGTATATGTTATTTTATGATATTAATTAAATTATTTAAAAATATTGAGGTGATTATTAATTCATTTAAAATAAAGAGAAGACAAATATGTTTTATACTTTCGTGACATCTGTACAGGCTTAGATCATTTAGCAAAGGTACTCAAGATAAACATTTATTCCGAAAAAAAATTGTTCATTAAAAAAATTACAAATTTGTAAAGAATATATATTCTTCGTCATACTTAACTCCTATGCTAAGAAAAACTCAGCGGTAGGTATTCATTTTAATGATGTACTAATTAAGAGATTTATTAATAATCATGATACCTGAATTTGTAATAATTTGCCAGGTAGACTTTCATCTTTTATTACAATGGAGATTAATGAGGTTAATCAAAGAGGTAATCAAGTATGAGGTGATATTTTCAAGTTTTCTGTAACGTTTTGATAAATTGAAGTATGTTTTGGTGATAAGAAGAAAATAGATTCTTTTGATATAAGATACATGAAACTAATAGTACAAGTTCAATTTAATTCCTTATTATTTGAATATAATTCCTTATATTCAAAATATAAGGAAGGGATATTAGATAGGTCTAACGTTATATACTCCACTTTTAGTCAGGTTGATGGAAGGGTAAACAGATGATGTGGGCAAATTAGGAGAATCATTAATCCTGTAGGACAAATACAAGCTGAGCAATAAAATGCTTGTAAAATGTCATGTCGTGGATTTAGTTTGTGTTGTGGATTGAAGAAAATTGGTTTGTAAATTAGAATTTTCTTTTTTTCCTTCTTGACTCAACATCCTGTTTTCATCCTGTTCAGCCCTAACCTGAAGCATATGTCCTGGTTATTAGTCAGTTTAATCATAATGTTCCCATTAAATAGCTCTTCTAAACCTCAGATAACAATTGTCTCAGTGAATTCGTATTTATAAGACCAGATAGTTTTAAAAACTAAATGCTTGAACGAATTTGGCTGCTTGAGTCCACGAAGAAGATGGTGGGTTTTCTAAATTGGATTATACCTTTTGGCTGTTTCTATAATGAAATTTCATGAAGTTTCTTTCTACTGCCGCGCTACTCTCAAACAACAAAGTGAAATTGAAGCCAACTCTTGTTGCTGAGTTAAGAGTGTCAGCAGAGCTATCAATGTAGAAAAGCAGGCATTCACTCAGAGGATACATTCCATCCTGCTCTTTCAAGTCATATTATATGTAATTCTTATAATTATTGCAATATCATTTACAATACCAAATCATAAGATTTAAATGAAAGCAAATGCTATCCTTTTCGTTATTTACTCACGTTCATATGTGTGATGCTTTCAAGAATTCACTATTTTCATCATGATTGGTGTAATGTAGCAGCCAAACTTTAATGTTGCATGCAAATTAAACTTACTCACTTAATCAGTGAAGTAAAAAAAACGCAGTTTATAATTACATGACTCATTATTTATGATCATGGGTTTACTTAATGTTATACAACTGCAGGCTTTCATATTTTATATATTCATTACAATACATTTTATTATTGCACTTAATATTTTGTTTCAATTTGATTTTATGTATTATATATTTCATTTTTCATATTGTTTTAATGGTAATACCATGAGTCTCTTTCTCATTCAAGACTGTAATAACATGTTTCTCTCATGCATTCTTAAATATTTAGCATTGCATTCTAAATGTGTGTACTAAATGTATATTTTAAATTGCTTTGAATTTCGAATGCTAAAACAGAGACTAAAATTAACAGTAAAAGACAGTTATTTGATTCCATCTTTAATTCAGTAAAACATTTCTTTTATTTAAGCTTATAAAAGGTTGACTTGAGCAAGTCAACCTATTTCTGACAATAAAACTTAATAACAGCTGTGAAGCTTATTAAATACGTGTTATTGAGTAAAATGTTAATTCATACCTAGTTTATGAATTTATCAAACAGTGGTTATAATAAACGTATGTCATTAATTCAATGATAATTTCATTTTAATTTTAATATTAATTTTATTTACTACTAATAACATTATTAGTAGCGAAAGACCCTGACTAGCCATATGGTAGAGGGTTGAAGATTATAGTATTTTCACCTTCTCATCATGACATTCCATAAAATTGGAAAGGTTATAGATTCGAGTAATTAATTCAGTGAGGAAACAAATTATATTTTACATCAAGGATTTCTTAACCGTCAAAAGAAGTTATATAATGATATTTCAGGACAATTAATATTGAAATTAAACATTAAAAGATCAATCGACATCTAGCAATGCAGCAAAAATCAGGCATGTCAAACACGCAGCCCGCAAGCTCCATACGGCCTATTGCAAGCATACTTGATTCGAAGCATACTCCACAAACGATTCGAAGCAACTTTCACAAAATCAGAGAGATTAAGAAAAAGATCAAAATACAATCTGCGTATTTTTTTTTACTCAGATTAAAGTATTTTGATGTGAGAATATCTGATTTCTTTTCATACGTTCCGAAAACGCTTGTAAACTTCAGAAAGTTTACCACATAGATTGAGATAATGTTACCTATTTGTGTAAACTGTTATTTTCCTTCATGAAATTGACAGAAGCTTTTCCGAGAACTAGATTGACTGATCATCATTTGTCATCTCTTATAAAACTCGGAACTGCACAGAAATTTCAGCCAGACATACCAAAGTTTGTCAAAAACAAGAGGTGTCAAGCCTCGGGACAAAGCATGAATAGTGTTTGAATACTTGGTACTAAATGCCCATTTTGAATTATTGTAATTTATGTGCATTGCCTTTGTTGCTGTTGCATTCAAATACAAGTGAGGCCCCTTAAAATTTTTAAATGTTGCCTTTTAAATTTTCATTATATTGAAATAAAGAACAGATTTATATTTTACACTAATTTCCTTTGTTATATTCTTTTGTTAAACTACATTTACTTAGAAGCATTGCATGTTTCTAAATTACCGGAAAAAGAAAAATATTCTGTCATAATTTTTATTTAATGACTTTAATTAGTATTGTAAAAATTTCTTTAGGTAGATGTATCATATCTTTTGACAAAGTTCTTTTCTTGTTGAATTTATGGTTTTTCAAGTAAATGTTTTTCATTTGACACTTCTGAATTCACCATAGTAATTACTGAAAATAAAATGTTTTGTAGTCATCCTTGATTTTGATTCTTATTAACTTTTAATGTTACTAATTTACTGATGTGAAATGTTTGTTTTGTCTATTAAAAGAAAATTTACGTATTCTCAACTGGATTTGTGTCCAGCGGAGTTGGTCATCTTTGGAGTTGTTGAGCTGGGGCTGTATTACCGCATTTACTGGTGGCGTAGCACCTGCAAATGGTAACTGTTATCGGTGATGTGGCACAGGAGAGGGACGACTGCGGCTATTACAAAAGCGCTGGTGCAGAGGGCGTAAGGTCAGCCGAACAGGAAGAGCTGTTTAAAGGCCACGGGGATGGTCATTTTGCGTGACGAGGCTCTTAGTGGCACAGGTCTGCAACAGTTGGCAGTAAGCCAGTCCCAGGCAACTAATGAAAATTACAGATATTGTTGAATCCCTTAATGGTAACATAACAGCAGCTTAATAACCATTTAACATTTCGTTGTCATCTAATTTTCTATCAGACGCTTCAAGTTCTCCATGCATTACTTCTTCTGGCCTCGAGGTTTATTTCCCAGTTTACGTTAAAGATTAACCTGTTTGCTTTATTGCCTTGAGTCAACTAGGAAGGTGAGGGGTTCATCATTCTATGAAAACCATTCTTTACATGTTTCAAAAGCTTTAAATGTAGTTTACTGTGTTGAAGTTTCTTTACAAACCTTGCTTAGATGTCACCAATAATTCGAGATTACTGTAAAATGTGGTTGTATCTCCTGGTGTCATTTCTTCGTCACTCTGCTATTGCCCTATTGCTCTTCTTGATCCTGTTGGCAAGCTAGCCCTGCTTTAATACGGCAACTGTTTCTCGCTTTCTTCACTGCTGCGGCACGTATTTTGTTCAGATTAGGTTTATAATTAATAATAATGCTTTTCTTTCCCTTTTTCCAGGAACCAGGAATATCTCCGATATTCCCGAGGTCACACTGTTCCTGGAAAAACCCAGTCACACCGAAATCTGGAAAAACCCAGATTTTTGGGTTTTAACTCCGATAAGACCTATTTCAGTTTAGCTGAACTAAATTTATCTCTATTGTGTTTTCACTACTTTCCTCGGTTCTGATTTTTTTGATGTTGACTAAGTCCATTTCGACTTGTAGAAGTTTCAGTAAGAAGCACGATTATGTTTTGCTGTATTTTTGCTGAATTTTCGTAGTAATTAAAATTCTCAATGCCAGCATTCTGCATCTCAAACTGCATTTCTGAGTTTATTCAATCTAAGGATTACACATGGATTACTTATGTAAATTTATCTATGCATATTAATTTTTTCAGAACTATTCCAAAAGGATTAAGTGTAGTAGATTTCTTACAACGTGGGGCGTTGTCGAACAACTTCAGATCTATGTTAATGTAATTTATTTTATATTTTTGTATAATGTGAAACAAATATTTTCTATTTAATTACTGACAGAGATCAAATAATGCCAAAATAGTTCATACTGTAAAATGTATAGTCATCAAATTATGGGTGAAATTCTTACTGAATGAAATTTACTAAAACTCGTAAACAAGTCAGAAATTGACGTCTTGATATTAAGAAAGAGTATTTTCGATTCTCAGACAAGACAAAATTCGATGATTTATAACTACTAACATGAACCAATAATTTAGCCACATTTCAAAATGGATGATAGGTTAGTGGTACTAATTTCATCGATTTCACCTTCGTTTGTCCATCATCCATTTTTGATTCGCGTTATATACTCGTTTGCCCAGCCGGCACAGTCCAGATTGTGTCACGCGATCATTCCCACTTTTATTCACCCTATCATAGCCTGCCAAATAAACATTACTTATATTTCATATTCTCAAGACACATTTATTTAAATGTCACATGCTTATTTATAAACCACTGAATTTATTTAATTACTTATGTTACAAAAAGAATCTCTCCCTTTTGAATAATTTAGCAAGTATTATTTGACACGAAAGTCTTAAAAAATTAATATTATATTATAGTATGTAAAACACATTATATTAAGAGAAAAAAATATAACTGTTTCTGAATTTGAATAATAACTGACTTTTGTTATATGTGTTATAAAAGATATTCTGTACAATATTTTATTTAAATAACAGAGTATATATTACATTCTGTTATATATATATATATATATATATATATATATATATATATAAAGATTTCACATAAACACGTGAAATAATAATCAATGATCAAACCACAATAAGGAAATGGGAAAACAAGACTCTGACGAGGACCGCTTGTTACGGTTGAAAGATCTTAGTTTTGTTTTCCCATTTTCTTATTGTGGTTTGATCATATATATATATATAATATATATATATATATATATATATATATATATATATATATATATTTGTGTGTGTGTGTGTGTGTGTGTGTGTGTGTGTGTGTGTGTGTGTGTGTGTGAAATAATTTAAAATATGAAAATCTCCATTTCAAGAAACGATTACAAGAAAAGAACACAGACAAACAACACCACATCTCTCTTCAATATTCAATCTCGTCAACATAAACAAAAAAGGGAGAAGAAGAAGAAGAGAACTTCTTTTCTTCATCCTCTTCTCCTGATGACGATCAGGTCGATATATTGAAGTGAATTATTCTGTTGTTTCTTCGTTGTTTTTTCTCGTTATTGTTTTATATATTGATATATGTACATCAATTTACAAACCAAAATAAAAAATGAGAAAAACGACTAAGATCATTCAACAGTAAGAAGCGGTTTTTTTCAGAATCAAATGCCAACAGTCAGATAGTTCGGACTTTGATTGTTATTCCGGTAGCTTATTTTGAAATTTTGTTTTATATGTGTGCATACATATTTCTTTACCTAATCAATATAAATAAAAGAAAGTTTTGTCTGTACATTGCTTAGAACTGACTAATTTAAAGTTATGTTTACGTTTCATACGTTAGAGAAACCGACTGACTTAGAAAAATTTCTGTCGGTCGGTTTGTCTGCAGAATTTTGTCACAAGCAAACTCAGCCACCATAAGACATAGAGAGCTGAAAATTCGACAGTATGTTTGTCCATCTTAAAATCTAAGTTTTGGATGGATTGAAAAATCAACGTAGAAGCCAAGTTATGGACTTTTGAGCTGTCTTTGGCTAACTTAACAGAGATTTTTATTTTGAAAATATACAGGTATAACAAGTAAGTATTGTTGATTTCAATTTTATTTGCATAAATAGACTCAAACCAACTGAAAAAGACCGCTTCTTATGGATGAAAGATGTTAGTCTTTTTTTCCCATTTCATATTGTGGTTTTATCATTGATTGTTATTCCACGTGTGTTATGTGCATATATATAAATATATACAACAGATTCAATAATATATCGACCGTTTGATAGAATAGGTGTGTTCTCTAATCGGGGTTCGGTCAATTTTCCAGGATAAAAAATCAAACTCTCGTTGCCAACGTTTCGGTTTTATTTAAAACCTTTTTCATAGGCAGAAGTAAGAAGTTTTTAACTAAGAAAATGAAATTTACATTATTTAAAGGAACAACAATGTAAATTTCATTTTTTTAGTTAAAAAATTCTTACTTCTGCCTATGAAAAAGGTTTTAAATAAAACCGAAACGTTGGCAACGAGAGTTTGATTTTTTATCCTGGAAAATTGACCGAACCCCGATTAGAGAACACAACTATATATATACTATATATATATACTTGCTCTCTGACGATGTGTTGACGAAAGGCCTTAGAGCATTGTTTCCAAATTTGTTTCATTATGGTAAATTAATCCATATATATATATATATATATATATATTTACATAAATCACACTTCACTCACACGCACACAGTGATATACTAAAAACATATATGGTGTACACTGATATGCTATTCACAAACGCACTCCAAAATGTACCACATATACATAAATTATTTCTATTTGTTTTATTTGTATTAACAATATTTTTCAGTTTAAATATTATCAATATTAGTGAGCACTATTTTGAGGCACTGCTTACATATTGCAATTTTATATTACTTTAAATGACTCTTCTGCTCTGAATTCTACATTTATATATAATTAACGACTGCATAGAGAGACCTTTCAGGAACAACAAACAATGCAGCTGTTTTAAAAGATTGATTATTTAAGAAAACACATAAATATTTGTTATGCAATGAAGCCAAATTCATTGTGTAAACTAAACAATTCTTTTGGTTGAGTGAGATAGCGTGTGAGTAATAATTGATTCAAGCTCAACTAAAAGCATTGGCATATATAATTTACCGAACAAGTCGCTACGCTGGGTATTTTTTTTTTGTGATGACCTATCCTTCATTAGGCACCGTCCTCGAACACAAAATAGACCTTCCCCTTATGTATTCTGTCTTTACATCAAAGAAACTCTTTATAGCCAAGTTTATCCGTAGACATGAATTTTTCTTTACATTTAAACAGAATTATAGTATTTTAAAAAGAAAAAAGTTCTCTGTGCTGTGCATTATATTGCTGCTATATTTTTATAGGGGTATCTAGGAATACTTGATGTTCAAATGTTGTGCAATCAGTTATTATGTGGTATTTACTCATTGTAGGGTCAAAATCTAATGAAATGGTCTCCACATATAAAACTTTTAATGATATAAACAACGCGTTTCGAACACGTAGTGTTCTTCCTCAGGCATTAACTAAAAAATACAATGACACCAGAGAGTTATCTATAGTACAAAGTAAATAAGTACAAAAATTAATATAAAATAAAATAAGGCAGAAAGTACGAACCTAAGGATGAGTGCCTCTGAATAAGACTGACTGGAAATGGAATGGACATGGGTGGCGGTATAGGGTACATCTGTTTCTTATTAGAGCAGGTACATTTTTCTCTTAAAAGTTAGGCTGAGCCTTTACATTTTCTTTTAGACTAAGTGTAGGAAACATATTGAAAAAATTCACGTACATACTTGTATGTACATCAAGTATATACTTGATGTACTACTATCAAATTACTTATGCATAATTTCGACATTTTTCCATATTAAGAATAATTTGGTTCAATATTTAAAACTCTAATAAACTCTATATATTTCATATAATGTATGTAAATATTATATATATATATATATATATATATATATATATATATATATATATACGTGGAATAAAAATCAATGATCAAACCACAGTATTAAATGGGAGAAAAAATCTAGTCTGGTGACAATGTTCATCAGTATGTGTTCTCGTTTCTTTTATGTGTTGTTTTTTTCATTTATATATTTATATATATATACACTTTTTCGTTGGAAATACGATCCAAAACGGACAAATATAGTTCAATATAGACAAAGAAACATAGAAAAATCAAAAGAACAGACTTACAGTTTCTAATTTTCGGTTTGAACCTTCTTCAGGAGAGATAAGAGAGGGAAACCAAGCGCACTGGTTCAGAGACGGTTGGAGACCGGGGTAAAGATTTCACAAAAACACGTGAAATAATAATCAATGATCAAACCACAATAAGAAATGGGAAAACAAGACTAGGATCTTTCAACCGTAACAAGCAGTCTTCGTCAGAGTCAAAAACCCAACTAAGATACTAGATACACAAAACATCTGGTGAATGGTTGAGAAGGGTGGGAGAGAAGAGTGGTATTTTAAAAGGGTGAAAACGCAGGAAAGGACTAATGTCCAGAAAGGGATGTTTGGGGAAACAAAGAAATACAGTAAGAAAGAGTAAAAAACTATCCGTTAACTGTCAACCCTCTTAGAAGAGGCTATTGCCCTCGTAACGAAAGTATCAAGTTTGAAGAGACCGTTACTAATGTTTATAATATTTGATCTATTGAATTTAATTAGAGACGATTCAATAATATTTCTTAACAACATCGGTTTTTCATAGGTAATAAATTTAGCTCCTGTCCTATAGCATCATTGTTTATATGCAAGAATAAGACACTACTATTTTTCTGTCTACTTACGTTGTATCAGTGTTGGTTTACACGTGTCTTTTATGATTTACCAGTGTAACATATTGCCCACGTTATTACGATTAGAAAACTCTATATTAAAATCATTTAGCTTCAAAGCTAAATCGACATAAGAGGAGGGGAATTTTAATAATAGGGCAATTGACCTAATGTTGTTAATCTCATCATTATGAAATTCAGGAGTGCACACTCTTAACGCCCTCAAAAACATATTTCTAAAAACAGAAATTTTAACATTTTTTGGATGGGAAGAACAAAATTGAGCATATGCAAGTACATTCGTAGGTTTTCTATATACACTCTAGCGTAACTCTTTAGGTAACCTATGGATCAGGACATCAAAAAAGGGCAAATTACCACTTAGATGTCCTGATCCATAGGTTACCTAAAGAGTTACACTTTAGTGTATGTAGAAGACCTACGAATGTACTTGCATATGTTCTCTTTTATTCTTTCCATCCAAAAAATGTTAAAATTTCTGTTTTAGAAATGTGTTTTTGAGGGTGTTAAGAGTGTGCTCTCCTGAATTCCTTAATGATGAAATTAACATTAGGTCAATTGGGTTGAAAGGAGGGGGGGGGGAGGGTGTGTAGAAAAATGATATTCTCAATTATCTCATCTGATTTTGGGTTAAAAGACTGTAAAGAAACGTTTGCAATTTTTTTGTGTTTCTATGGTTCAATTATAGCTTTGTATATATTAATTTATGTGCTTGCTATAGCATAGTAAAACAAGTACGATGAGTATAAACCACAAAGTCAGAATGACTGGGTAATACCAGTTGTAATATATATGCTGTCAAGTGGACTTTGTTATATGTAACCACAGTGGACAAGGACAGATTTCCCAAAGGTATTTACAGCATCGGGATTGAAAGAAGGAGTAATTCAGAGAAATACTCTCCCGAGTTGCCTAGAAACTAGGCAGAGTGTAAACATTTAAACATTTTTCGTGTATTATAAATTCAATTATGCTATATGTAAACTCATTTTCAATCACTTAATAATATATTTAATTAGCTGACTTAAATTATGATTTTAATGTTGCTCATAATTACATTGAACTTGAACTGATTTCTGTCTCTGGTATTATGTTTTCTGACTGGAGTCCCGTCATCTCCATACTTGGGTAGTCTTAAAATTTTTATAAAATGTTAGAATCTTGAGAATCTCAATGGAGTAAGTAACGATAACTATGTTAACATTTTATTAAATTTGAGTATGTTTAACTTTTTTTTTCGTGGCTGTTAAACAAACACTTCATTAAAATCGTGAAGTATTATATTTGAAATGTATTTATAATTATATTTTTATATGTATATTTATATTTTTACATTACCAGATTCATATATCTCTAAAGTTCCTTTATATTGACAGTTTGATGGTTTCGAAACTCTGGTATTTTTTTCGAAGGTAAGGCCAAGGTTACCTTCTGCAGTTGTATTCCGTGCGGTCAAGTATAGGTGTTGATTACCTATATTTGAATAAGAAAATATTGTTTTCGTAAAATCTTTAAATTCTAATCTGAATATTAAATAGGTAATATTTATGAGTCAGAATGAAATTCTTTAATGTCTATTATTTAATTTCTTTAATCTATAATCTTTAAAGTGTTTATTTCTTTAATCGATCATGTCATTTCAAAAATGCATTCAATCAATGAAACTACAGTAACCCAATACAATTTTCGTTTCAATGTAAATCGTCTCAACATCTAACAATAGGTTTCAAGTAAAAAGTTACAAAATTGCCAGTGTGCTTTTAATGCTTAAAATTTTATGTATCCTTGTCACAAACAAGAGCTTTAGTTTATGCAGCACACTTGACTTCTTCTTACTAACTCTGTTATCACGCTTACAAAGTTACACTGTCTAAATACACCCCAATTGTTAGGTTTTCAAAGAATATGACTTAGCAAACTTCAACATAAGCAAATAAACTTTCTTGATGTCACTTCTAATGTTTAAAAATTTAAACTCAACTTCATCATTCACTATCTTCATGCAAAATTCCATTTTTATTGAAAATGTTGATTTTCAATATTAAAATATCCAAATATTAAAAATCCTAAAATATTAAAATATCCAAACTCAATTCATCATTCACTATCTTCTGCTAAATTCCATCTTTATTGTAAATATGGATCTTCAATATTAAAATATCCAAATATTAAAAATCCAAACTCAATTCATCATTCACTATCTTCATGCAAAATTCCATTTTTATTGAAAATATGGATTTTCAATATTAAAATATCCAAATATTAAAAATCCTAAAATATTAAAATATCCAAACTCAATTCATCATTCACTATCTTCTGCTAAATTCCATTTTTATTGTAAATATGGATTTTCAATATTAAAATATCCAAATATTAAAAATCCTAAAATATTAAAATATCCAAACTCAATTCATATTCACTATCTTCTGCTAAATTCCATTTTTATTGTAAATATGGATTTTCAATATTAAAATATCCAAATATTAAATATCCTAAAATATTAAAATATCCAAACTCAATTCATCATTCACTATCTTCTGCTAAATTCCATTTTTATTGTAAATATGGATTTTCAATATTAAAATATCCAAATATTAAAAATCCTAAAATATTAAAATATCCAAACTCAATTCATCATTCACTATCTTCTGCTAAATTCCATTTTTATTGTAAATATGGATTTTCAATATTAAAATATCCAAATATTAAAAATCCTAAAATATTAAAATATCCAAACTCAATTCATCATTCACTATCTTCATGCTAAATTCCATTTTTATTGAGGCCATATCAATCTTACTGTTTTAATGAAAACGTAATATTTATTTTTACATTTACAAGTGATTACAAACAAAACTTAATAATCAATCGTTTTTGTAAAATATTTTTTAATTGAACCTTATAAATTTCTGACATTTTTTTCAGGCATTATTCATATTAAGCCAATAATGTATAGTTACTTTAAATTTCCAAAATAACTCTACAGTCCTGAAATTTTCATCAGGAAATCCTTATATTTAGACTAAATTTAAAACAATGTTTAAAAACTTTTGAATGGTTATAAGTGTAGGTTAAATGAATATACGTTTTAATATAGAACAATATAAATTTATTTTCATATATATCAAACAATATTAATAATTTTTACCTCATTAATAACTATGCCTATTGAAATAAGTACGAGTTCTAAGAGTCTATGTAATCATACATAAGATTATCATACATAAGAGTCTATACATTTTTAGATATTAGTTAAACGATAACACTTATGGTATTTTAACGTATATCACGATGGCACGTTAACTGAAATGCTAGTTGAATAAGGCATAATTATTGGACACTATTATTACCTTGAATGGCAAGTTTAAGAGACCTCATAGTAGGATATATGTCTGATCAGTCTTTAATAATTTCTTTAGATTTTGTGCAATAATTTATAATATTAGAATTATCTTATAATGATTGATGAAATTATGGTTCTCTGGTTGAATGTAAGAGTGATAATCATCAGGAATCTAATGACAGACATGATGATAGGGAGTAAAGTGGAGATGAATCGATGTTTAGTGAAACCGAATCATCAGATGGGAGGACTGGTAATTGCATTGCCACTGATGGATATATTTAGAACACGAAAGCCTTCAACATTTAAAGATCACTGCAAAAAGTTAACAGAAATTTGCTCATTTTACAAATCTCTGTACAAAAAATTTTTAGATCAGTCATTGGGCAGTACTCCACTGTAAATGCTTATCCAATTATACTAACTTTACTCATTATTAGATAAATTGTAAGCCAATATATTGACTTGACCAATCTAAACGCAGCCCAATCTACACCTACAGCAGACCAACAATTGCCAAAGTGAATTAAAATTGTGCCTTCAATCATCTAACAGAGAAACAAAAAGTGTTTAGTAATATGCAAACATATCAGAAGGATAGTATAATTTTGTGTGCTAAGGTTAAAGGGTTCCTTATTTCATCCTCCCTGTTATTTTATAGCTCTACTTAATCTCTGTTACTACCTTATAATTTATTTAAACTTCTTCTGTTATGTTATAACCTTATTTAAGGTTAACCTTTGGTTTTATAAACTTCTTTATTCTTCTAATTTTATTTTGTATCTTATTTAACCATTCCGATACCCTTAAAACCTTATTTAATTTTACCTATTTTTTATACCTTAATTAACCTCCTCATGTTATCTGATTGCCTTATTTAACCTGTCATAAAACTTCATATTCCTCTATTAGTATTAAATCTGTTTTTCATCTTATATTTTTATTTTATTTTCAATCATAATATTTTTTGCTCTTTTGTGTTGAAGAAAAGTAATACACATATTATCTCTATCTTTTGGTAAATGCTTTACCCTTGTAGACAAAATTAGTAAAAGTTTGAGATAGTAAGTGTTTCTTTACCATGTGTGCTGCTTTTCTTCTTATTTTAACTTTTGGTTCAAATTAGAAGTTCTTCCAAATTTAAAAAAAGAATATACTCGTATATTTATAACTACTATTATTTATTCAAATAATTATATTAAAATTAAGAAATCAGTTTACAAAGAACACATACAAATACATTTGTAGACTGACATTTTAAAATAACTCCCTAAAATAAAAGAGATTAAAAGATTTTTATATTTTTTTAAAAGATTTGTTTAAAGTGTAATTAATATTTCTGGTTTGGATAAAGAAAATGTTTTAATTTAATCTAGTCGTGACTAGTAGGTTTCAGATTCAGATATATGTCAAGATATATGATTAATTAAAAATGTTCTTTTATTGACATATTCTGAAACTTTTAGAGTTATATTATAATAGTTCATTACAACTGCAACATTGTACTTCTAGTAGTTTAGGTAAAGAAAAATTCTCTCTAAATCAATAAAGGTAACTTCTGATTTAAAATTAAATATTTTGTAAAAAGCATTGTGTTTTGTAATTATTTTAATATCAAAAACCATTTGAACATATTTTCAATGAAAAATTTTTCTGCCTGGTTTTTATTCGCACTTTCCTACTTGGGAAGTAACCTAAAACTTGTTAAACAAATCTTGGTTTTTATTGATTTATATTATTTTAATACAATGGACATTGGGATTTGTTTCTTGTTAACAATAGGGCGTTTACAGAAACTACAAGATCAATTTATATCAGAAGTATTTTGAATGGAGATAGCAGATGATCAGATAACCGATGCACTTAAAGTTTGATCTCATGCCATGTTCTTGCGTGTTTTGAAATCGTATAGAATATACTAAATAATTTAACTCATGCCGTTTTACCCTATGATAGCTGTTTTTTTTTTTCAAAACTAGAATCAAATTATGATTGTTTAATTAAGAGTTTTAGTGTTCAATATTGCTTACTGGACACTTTATTGTTGTAAGTTTACAACACTAATACTCAATGGAGACGTAAAGTTTGAAATAGTGAGTAGTGACCTGTTCTTTGAGTTGCTAACTTTCACTAACAAGAAGCCTCTCACAAATGTTAGTTAATGCGAATAACATCATCATCTAAATAACAAAGTTTCTGGCTATACAGCTGTGCTTCTGTGTTAATGTTTAACTATATTATTTTCTCCAAGGTTCTGTTTCTTCATATTTATCAACTTTTTTATTTTTTTAAATTATTTTTGTATATTACTGCTACTGGATGGCTAACGGAAATTGCAGTTCTTAACTCTTTATGTTAAGTATTGTTTCAGTATGATCAATTCTGTTAAATGTGCTTTAATTAATTACAATAAATTATAACACGAAATTCAATCATGAATATTACCTTAATAAATGTGTACAATATTTTTAATTATTCGTATGAAACATTTGAAATATTTAATTTCATGGGATTTGTACAATTATAGTAACAAAGTACTCCAGTTTATGAAGTAGGTACACTGTTATAGCATCCAAAAACGGGAATTCAACAGGAATCGACCAGGTATATTGGTATTCGGTTTATCATTGTCATAGGATTTATCATTAGTTATGATATTTGATAAAGAAATAAAAAATAACAGGATAAATTACTTTATAACGCAATTCTTAACGTGATAGATCAAAAAACCATAATTTACCAATATCTTTGAATTTGTTCATCTATATATGCAGAATGTGACATAAGCACATATTAAATTATATTCATAGACACATTGGTAATCAAATAAAACTATCACAAAAAAATGCCTTCCATCTTTTATAATTTCTTAATCATTGTAACGTATTCGTTTATAATTTCAATTTTAACATTAAAAAAAAACTGTTTTATTTCGTAACTTGAATTACTTGTCCATTCAAGTTAGCTTATCGTCATTGCATCAAGAAAGGTGAATTCCCATTCAATATTCGTAGGTAATCCCATTCGATTCGTAGGTATGTTGTCATTGAGTTTAGAAGTGACATTCCTGTTATGATTCAGTATAGAATTAATTGTTAATTCATCAGGCAGACATATTGCTGTTGAATTCAAGTGGTGCATTGTTGTTCGAATTGCTATTCGTTGAAGCATTTTTATTTCCTCTTCTTTTGAGTATTGAGTTGTCATTGTATCTAAATGGCTGAATTGTCATTTGTTCAGGTAGACATGGTATCTTTCCATTCAAGTATGGAATTCTCTTCGTATCCAAGTAACTGAATTATTATTCGCTCAGTTAGTATAGTAGTATGGAGTTCTCACTGTATTCATGTAACTGATTTGCCATTCGTTCAGGTAGCATGGAACTCTCATTGTATCTAAGTAGCTGAATTACCATTCGTTCAGGTAGTACGGAGTTCTCATTGTTTCTAAGTAGCTGAATTGTCATTTGTTCAGGTAGACATGGTGTCTTTCCATTCAAGTATGGAGTTCTCACTGTATCCATGTAACTGAATTGCCATTCGTTCAGGTAGCATGGAAATCTCATTGTATCTAAGTAGCTTAATTACCATTCGTTCAGGTAGTACGGAGTTCTCATTGTTTCTAAGTAGCTGAATTGTCATTTGTTCAGGTAGACATGGTGTCTTTCCATTCAAGTATGGAGTTCTCACTGTATCCATTTAACTGAATTGTCATTCGTTCAGGTAGCATGGAATTTTCATTGCATCTAAGTAGCTGAATTACCATTCGTTCAGGTAGTACGGAGTTCTCATTGTTTCTAAGTAGCTGAATTGTCATTTGTTCAGGTAGACATGGTGTCTTTCCATTCAAGTATGGAATTCTCTTTGTATCCAAGTAGCTGAATTACCATTCGCTAAGTTAGTATAGTAGTATGGAGTTCCCATTGCATCTAAGTAACTGAATTGCCATTCGTTCAGGTAGCATGGAATTATCATTGTATCTAAGTAGCTGAATTACCATTCGTTCAGGTAGCATGGAATTCTCATTGTATCTAAGTAGCTGAATTGCCATTCATTCAGGTAGTATGGAGTTCTCATTGTTTCTAAGTAGCTCAATAGTCATTTTTTCAGGTGGACATACTGCTATTCTATTCAAGTACATGACATTCCATATAGGTATTTCAATAACGAAGAACTAAAGTTGGTGTAATATAAATACCCTATGAAGTTGACATATTAATGATATATCACGAAACAAATGAATCAAATAATATTAAGCAAAAATGAAATCAAATTATTTGGGCATTGCTTATTCCTATTTTTTTGTTTATTTCAATGTATACAAAGTTTTTATTATAAGTAAAACAGTAAGAGTACCATAAAAAAAGAAGTCAAGAGCATACATTTTGCATCACTAGCAAATCATATGCTATACTTGAACACCTCGACCATTGTAAATAAAAATCAAGAAAAAAAATACTCAACCTCTCCAATTCAGAACTAAGTGCTACGAGTATAAAAAAATAGGTTTTAGAGTGACTTCCATATAAATTTAATCTATGACTGTTTAAAGGAAATAACATAGAGGAATAAACTAGACCTAGGACCTGGCATGTATGGATAGAAGGTAATTAACTGGCTGACAAATCTGCACAAATAACTATATAAGAAATAAAAGTAAAAGAGTTTCCATTGTACTTCAAGATTGGAAGAGGTCTGTGCAGCCAAGGGCGTGTTAGAAATGTGCTGTGAATTGGCATACAGCTCTACATTTTTCTAAACTAATATTTGAAAGGATAAATTTTGTTTCCTACATCATCATCATTTTTAGTTGCTTTCTAAAAAGTGCAGTATTGACGAAAAATATAGATATCAATATTTTTAAGGATTAACAGATTTAGAAGCCCACTATTCCTATTTATGATTATGTGTAACAAAATTTCACAATAAACACATGAAATAACAATCAACATCTAAATCACAATAAGAAATGAGGAAAAAAAACTAAAATCTTTCAACTATAACAAGCGGTCTTTTGTCAGACTCAAATCCTAACTGATATGGGAATTTGACTCTGAGGAAGATCGCTTGTTACAGTTGAAAGATCTTAGTTTTTTTTTTCTTATTTCTTTTTGTCGTTTGTATGTTGATGATGTATGTATTTAATTTATGTTTAAATATTGCCTTAAAATGAGTATTTCATGATAAAAAATTCGTTATTTAATAATATAGGAGGATCAAACATTACAATTAATAGTACAGATATGATGTTTTATCTGAAGTAATTTTTCAGGTGGCATTTTTAACAAAAGTGGCATTTTTCAAATAAAATAAATTATTTTATAAAATAAATTATATAAATAAATTGAATTAAATTAATCAAAGAAATGTATTTCTAGCAACAGTCATTGTAGCCGCCTTGATTTTTTATAATGGTGACTGATATATAAGAACTGAGTACATGAATTTTAACCTTTGTTTAATTTCTAAGATTTAGTTCAAACATTTAATTATAATATTGCAAAGGTGGAAGAAAGTTTACTTTGAAAGTTACTGTGAGAGTTTAGCTAATTGAAACTACAACCCTGCGGGCCTTTAGAAGGTGGTTTGGTTGGCAGGGAACTCAAGGCTGCCACTTGGATTTTATCAGTATTCCTCAATATGTTCAGAAAATAGATGGCAGTAGTTTTTACCATAACAGTAGCTTCCATCTCAATAGGGAAGCTAAACTATAACAGAGGCTGTATTTACTGTAACATTGAAGAATTCGCAAAAAAAATACCCATTACTCCAGAGACAAAAAAAAGTGCGAGAATAACACCTGATTCAATTCTGATGTTGTCCCCTCAAAGCCAATATATTAGTTCCTTTCGTAGATCAGATTTACATGAAGCTCACTTCGAAATGCATTCTTAATGCTATTAGTTTCTATTCAAAATTTCAGAAGGTGCGTAAAACTTTTTCTTGATTATCTTTTCAAATTTCCAATATATAGTTGCTTGTATTTTAAATTTTAGACTTTAATCAATATATTTTTTATATATTTGATGTTTATAAGTTGATATATTCATAGTATTAATTTTACATAAATATTTATTTTGTTCCATTGACCAGCAATTTTTTATATTGTATTTTTTTTTCGTTGATATATTTCATTCATTAGTATTTTAAGTTTCGGTCATCGCCAAGGAGAATTTTTAAAGAGATCATACTTCTATTAGCATAAGTTGTTTAATAAAGTTACATTTTCTTTGCAGATGACAATATTATTTCATATTAAATTCTATGCAGTTCATGAGTTTTAATTATTACTTGTTTTATAAGAAACGTCATTGTTAATTCTAAAGAAAATATATTGGTTTTTAGAACAACACTAAAGATAAAATGTTTACACTAAACGAATAATAAAACATAGAAATAATTCTGGTATGTAAATGAATATAATTAAAACCCCTCATAAAAATACGTATAGCCAAATACAAAAATTAATTATTATTAATAAGATAAAAAAGACAGATATTTGTGTATTTAATTGTTTTAACTGAGTTATTATTATTTTAATTATTTAACTGATTTTGATGGTAGGAAAAGAACATGTTAGAACAAGGAAATCATAAATGTTTTCTTATTCCGTTAATTATAATGTATTTTGGCACGAACTTCTGCAAGACATTGTATAAAACGTCTTGTTTTTGAAAAAAATATCACTATTGGCTCCAATTAAGTTTTAATAAAAAGAAACATATTTGAGTATGATTATAACATTTCTGGTTGATTATAGTAATAATTATTAATGCATTTTAGTATTGAATGTGCGTGTGAATGACTTTTTATCGTAACATTTGTTTAGGACTGTGTTAATGTTTTTAGAAATGTCAATAATTGGATTAAATAAATTTGATGATGGGTGAAGTTTACCTTCAAATGATGATATTTGTTGATGATGCTTTGAACTTTCAATGGTCATTGTTATAGGCACTGAGGAATACGAAATCATTTGACGCTGTTTTCCCTCCACGGATAAGAGAAGGGCCAATGAGTTTGATTTGTTCCAGAGTAGCTTTGCGCTAAGAATAATCCTTCCTTCATTGTCCATTAACGCCCCTTCCTCTAATTCGTTTAAACACCCATAATTAGCAACCCAACTCGTTACAACTTTAACCAAGTAATCAACTCTCTGAAGAAAATTTCTTCCAACACGAGTGTTAAAGATCTAAATTTTCATTTCTCTGGAAGAGCCTCATAATGACCCCGCTAATTTTCTTATCAATCATTCTTGCCAAACTTGGTAAATATACTTGACTTTCAATTAGGTAAAATCTCACTGTAAACTTTCAAAGTAAACTTCCTTCCTCTTTTGTAATATTATCATTAAATAGTTGAACTAAATCTAAGAAATTAAACAACAGTGAAAATTGGTGAATACTCCAAAAAACATATACACAGTTCCACAATATCAGTCACCATTATGAAAAAAAATTATGAGTGGCTGCAATAAACTTTGCTAGAAACACACATACCCTACTCATTAGGTTAGTTTAGGTTACAGCAGCCGTCCCTAGATAGAACACATATTTTTGCAAGCCGGCCCCAAAAAGAGAATTGGGGCTACCCTACTCATTAGGTTAGGTTAGGTTAGGTTACAGAGGCCGTCCTAAGAGAGAACACACATTTTTGCAAGCCGGTCCCTTGTGATGCCACAAAAAGAGAATTGGGGCTACCCTACTCATTAGGTTAGGTTAGGTTAGGTTACAGAGGCCGTCCTTAGAGAGAACACACATTTCGGAAAGCCGGCCCCTTGTGATGCCACAAAAAGAGAATTGGGGCTACCCTACCCATTAATAATCGATTTAATTACTTGGTTACCTTATAATTTTATGACGTTATCTTCTAGACGTATCACTAAACACAAAGAGAATCAATTCAATTACTTTATTACAATATTTATTTGAATAATTTATTTCAATTCATATATGCATAATTTATTTTAATATATTTCAAAAAATGTAACTTTTTTCATAGCAATTTCTGAAAAATTACTCTAGATGGATCATCATAATTTTACTATTAGGTGTAGGTTTGATCCTCCTCTATTATTAATTAACGAATTTTTTTAATTATAAATGTTTAATATAAGTATTAGTAATTATGTAGTAATTAGTAGTATTAGTAGTATTAGTATTAGTAGTATTAATACCGTTAATAATAATTAAGTTAATAATAATCAGTAAGCAGAAATGAGTCTTTTATACACGAAATAATATAGGTCAGACATTCATATATCATTACCTGTATTAAGTTGAGTATTACTTGTTGTTTGTAAGCGTTAAATAGTTTGTTGTTTATCTGAAGTAATAAAGTTGCTTCCCTTACTAAAACAGTAAGGAACAAAGTTTAGCCTGACTTCGAAGTCGACTCCATGAAAGACCCGTCACAACTCTTGTTCACAAGTTGTACTTCAACTCAGGAATACTCTTGACTTTACCAAATGAGGGATTAATAATCAACAATCATATTTGAGACATTTATCTTTCCTCCAACCTAGGACTGCGTTTAGCATTTCTTATCGCCAGAGGATATTTTCCTTGTTTCATATTCTTTCCTTTTCAGCGCTGTCTCACGGTCAGATTTTCCTTTCAACGCTGTCTCACGGTCAGATTTTCCTTTCAGCGCTGTCTCACTTTCAGATTTTCCTTTCAGCGCTGTCTCATGGTCAGATTTTCCTTTCAGCGCTGTCTCACGGTCAGATTTTCCTTTCAGCGCTGTCTCATGGTCAGATTTTCCTTTCAGCGCTGTCTCACGGTCAGATTTTCCTTTCAGCGCTGTCTCATGGTCAGATTTTTCTTTCAGCGCTGTCTCACGGTGTCTGATTTTTTGATTGTTAACAGTTTTATTTAAGCGTAGTCTACATCATTGGATTGAGTTTTTGAATATTGATCTTTCATGTTTACCTCTGATTTAAAATAACATGTTGAATGAAGAAGGAATATAACGAGTTTTCTAAAATAAACATTAAACAATGGGTACCAACTGACAATAACAGGAAGTAAATAAAACTTCCATTTACCATCATATTAACTACAATACTAAAAAAAATTTAATTCTTCTTACAAATTAAAAACTTTTAAAACAAAGAATAAAAAACATAGTAAAAAAAAACAATAAACAGCTAGACAAACTTTTACAAACTGACTAATGCACAACATCGCAATTAAAAAAACAAGTCATTTGGTTGCCACCTAAAGATAGATACAGTATCAGTTTGATATGAAGTCGAGTAAACTTTGTGTGCAGATTGTTGCTGTAATATTAATGCACCTGGTAATCTCTTGTTCTGAGTTAATAGAAAGCTAACCATACAATATTAATCTTATATTAAGAATATAATTTTGTACATATTAGGTGGTGGTTGTTTCCTCTTGTACAAGAGCAGACATCTAAGAACATTTTCGCTTAGTTTTATTAGGGGAAGTTATAGAGGTTCCTAAATCAGTTTGAGAGGGAATATTTTCTTAAAAGAATTCTTTTTGAGTATCTCCAACTGAACATAACTTTTATATAATACTATGTTATTAAATGATATTAACATAATATTAATAATATTTCTAGAAAAACAACCAGCATTGCTGAAGATAATTCTATTTATCAATGGTCTGCCACAGTCATCCAATACATGTTACAAAAGTAATATGTATAATGTAAAACTATAATAAATTAATTTCCACAAACATGGAAATACTATTTCTACAAAAAAAAAGAGAGTAAAGAGAGTAAAAGAGAGTACGAGAGTAAATTTTTTCTTACTCTACTCCTTTGTTTCTCCAAACATCCCTTTCTGGACATTAGTCCTTACCTGGGCTTTCACCCTTTTAAAATACCACTCTTCCCTCCCACTCTTCTAAACCCCTCACCAGATGCTTTCTGCATTTAGTGTTTCAGTTGGGTTTTTGACACTGACGAAGACCGCTTGATACGGTTGAAAGGTCTTAGTCTTGTTTTCCCATTTCTTATTGTGGTTTGATCATTGATTATACTGTTCTGAGTTAATAGAAAGCTAACCATCAATATTAAGCCTATTCTTTAAATCTCTGCTACTTTCTTAATATATATACAAGATGATTCACAATTTTATGTCCTTGATTTCTATTTTATTGCTGTGATTTGGTATCCAGACATTGCAACCTAAGTGATAGATAGTAAAACAGCACTGCTATCCCCAAATCTAGCGTTGGTAATAACCCGTAGTCTTCTAATTAACTTAGATTTAAACCATCCTTTTCAATTACGAGTATAATAAACTTAACATTCTTAAAGCTATAAAACTTGAAGATATACACTGAAGTATATATTTTGTAAAATAAGTTTAATTCCAACATTTCAATCGTAAAACGTAACAGTTTTATTATTAGTATTATTACCACAGAGGTTGTTAGCAACAATAAAAGAAACCATTACCATGTAATTTTTTACCTCACTTAGTTGGTTTCGGATATTCACTGTATTTTCAGATTGACAATGTGATTTTTCAACAGGATTTTCTATATCTATGGATGATTTATTTTACATTCTATCAATTTAACGAATATATAAATAAATTTTATAATTATTTTCTTTTCTCATTATTTATAAACTACATTTAATTTATTTTTAAGTTTTCCTATTTTTATAATCTTTTTTTTGCCTCTTGTTCCCGAAATTCATATTGTTTGCCTTTTTGTTCTTTTTATAACATCTGATAGCCCATCGGTTGTTTAAAAGTCAGCTGTGGGATGGATAATTTTTTGTTCTTAGTACTCGTAATTTGTTTATTTTTTGTGACTTAAATATTTAAACAGCTTCTATTATTGGCGGTCTCAGTAGTTTATTCTTTATGCAAAAAAATCTATTGAAGTTTTCATATTGTCCGATTCATTTTCACATGCCATCAATGATTGACAAAATTGAAATTACTTTTATTGTATTCATAAATGATGTGTCATCAATGATTGACAATATTGAAATTAGTTTTATAGTATACAAAAGCGTGAATGTCTTCTTTGTATGGGTATAATAAAGTCCTTCCTTCCTACCCTATACGAGTATATGGTAGTATTGTCTACTGTCCTTGGTTCAGAAGATTACACTTACTTTAAATTCCTATTGTATTGAAGATTCCTATCATTTGAATCTATTACAAAATTTAAGTTTTGATAAATAGTGTTTTTTAGTTTTAGTGCAGCGTTAGATTGCTTTTTTTTTAATGAACATAAAATTTATCAATTTATATCTAACATCTGAAAAGAAATATAACCAATATTGGTTATTACTATTACAATTTTGTGTTGCCTATTTGTAACTGGGTTGATTTCTTTCAGACGTTTATCTGCAGTATTGCACCTGAAATGGAAAACAATAATGATAACAAATGAAATAACAACTACCGGTAGATTTATTGAAAAAAATTAATAGATAAAATAATTACTTATAACTAAAAAATAATAACTGAACATCAAGGTTAACTTCAAATGCAAATACAGTTTCAAGTTGACTTTAATGCGGGGGAAAAAAATGTGCGAAAAACTTTTTTAGTCGGAATGAAACTTTTCAATAAGATAGACTAAATAAAAGCTAAATGAAATATTTTATAGATATCAATATGTCTATGAAGTTATTAAAAACAAAAAAAAAACATATAAAGAAGTAAAGTTAGTATGTGATATGACAAATCACGACTGGGAGGACAGTAGAAGGTAGTGGTCTGAAGAGAAGAATTGTCTGTGTTAAGTCTTGGAGTGCACACTTTTTGCCAGTAAAATACCTTGTTTATAATGCGAATGCTATTTTATCTTAGCAAATGTCAAAGTTTTATCGCAGGCTATAATGAAATACTGCTGAGCTTTTCTATTTCCTTCTTGGATAGAGTCAACAAGTTATTTAGCTGTAACCGTTTCAACATTTTCAGCTTTTCTTTGTTTTTATTAGTTGAGTTGGTTTTTATGTCATGGATTTTATCTTATTTCATTTGTAAGTGTTTAGAACCCGGCTTTGCTATAGAGCTATGCATTCTTATGCCTACTATAAATATAAATGAATATGTTTGTTTCAGCTGTTTTGATTTTTTTTGTGTTTCTTTAAAGCAATGCCATTAGGATTTATACAAAAACCAAAATTTTAGAAAACCGGTTTTCGAATAGTAATTTTTCTAGAAAACCGGTTTTAACCGGTTTTGAATTTTTATAAAAAAATATTTTTGCCGAATATTTTGTAATTCGAACAAAAATTTTAACAGAAAATTTTTGTGCGATTAAAAGCAGTTTTTGAATGAAATTATTTACTGTTCAATTTTATTCAAAGTAAAATTTGTTTATGCAATTTAGTAGAATAAAGAAATAATAGTTGACCAGGATTAAATAATTTTAAAAACAATTATTCGTTGTTTATGCATAATTTTCCCATATAAGGATGTAAATATTTTTATAATAGTAAAACGAGTTATTCAGCAAAGGTTTTGAATAAATAAAAACAATAATTTTTTTTATTTTTATAATAACCATATTATTAAATTGGACCGATATGATTCCAAGAACCAAACCGCTTGCAGCAGTGTTTTCATCAACCAGGTAAATTTGGCTACATTTGTCATTTTCAAATTTGTTTGAAGTGTTATTAATACATTGAAAACCGATATTTTTTTACTAAAAAAACCGGTTTTAAAAACCAACAAACCCTAAATTCCATACGTTTTCATTTGCAGATTAACCGTCATTATCTTATTTGTTTAATTTATTTGTTTAGCTGCAGATGCTATAAGAATATTCTTGCATTTAATTGAAACAATTAGAAACTTAATCTAATCAATTATATAATTTAAGCTTTTATAAAGTCTTCAATATATTTTCAAAAACTCCAATAGCTGGATGATTTTATTGTCTATAAATCTAAAAAAAAATTTCTATCTATCTGTGTGTCCGAATATATATGAAACACAGTTTGAAGTGAATTGTGCATAGAAAATTTAATTTGTATTTTCTCGCAAATTTCTTGGTAATTATTTTTGGAAAAAACTTTGAAAAATTTTTTGTATTGGCATTTTGTTTAGTTTTGTTGCAGTTTTCTGATCATTTTAAGGACAGGTACCTTCAATGTTTATAGTTCTATTAATTTAAACATCAATGATCTAAGCAGCTCTATACTGACAACCGTTCTTACGGAGTTTAGTTCGACACTGACATACATTTAGTTTTAGTTTAGTTTTAGTTTTTGATCTTTTTTTTCATAAAAAAATATAATTGAAATTGAATATAATATATTTGAAAAATATTTTCAATATTATAAGTACAATACAATTATTCACAGCAATCACCCCAAATGATGAATTCTATCTAATGTCGGCAAAATATCAATTCTTTTCTCCCAAGCAACTTTTAGTATTGAAATAATGTTTATTTTAAAGTAAAAACTAAACAATATTTCTTTTTTTAAACTAAGATGGTCGGTCCATGCAAAGTACGTCTGTGTATGAAACTAAAGAACACTTTACATCTTTTGTATTCAGGGAAAGTAGATGCTACAATTGGACATCTCTTAAAGCCTTCTATTTAGTACTCATTATTTTTGTTTAATAAAAAAGCGAGCTCTTATTGTTATGTAGAATTCTTAAGATATCATTATACTTGTTTAAACAAGTTTTCAAATAAGGAGACATTCTTGAAGAGAAGAAAAGAAGATTGTTGAAGTGGAAAAACAGTACAAAGAAATTTTAATAACAATCAAAATGATAAAAATAGTAAAAAGAAAACAAATATTGCAATATCGTTGTCTTTTACTGTTTTGATTATCTCAAAATACAGTTAAAAACAAAAGACTTTTACCTTTTGAATTTTCATAGTAAAGTAAAAAAAACATTTCTTAATTGGCAGCTTTTCTGAACTATGACTGTGTAATTTTGTCGATTAATATTACATGAGGGATCATAAGTGTTGAATTTTTTTTACAGGATCTGTATTCATTTAATTCAGGCATCAAACATAAGCATTGACAATGTGATTAATAAATGTTTTGATGATACATTTCTATAAGTGGTGTACTTTTGATTCATAATTATACTATACAAGTAAAGTTACACTTTATAACATTTTTATCATTGATAAGTAGGTTGATAAGTTATCTGCAGAATAGTAGTATAAGTAAAGTATTGGTAGAGAGACTTAATTTTTTTATCTTTTATACTGACAGTGATGTAAACTACCACGATGTGTTCTAAATCGTTGTAAATGACTCCAATTATGTTTGAGGACAACATAATTGAAACATTTCTGATCAAAAGTTTTTCCTAATGAATCTCTTCAATAATCGAGCTCTCCAGGAATTAGCTACATACAGATTACTGTCAATATTGTTGGCTACAAGACTGCTTACGGCTTTGTAAGCTAGTATAAACAGTCATCGTACAAAGCTTGCATTAATCCTTTGAGGCTTCCTTAACAGAGTTCAGTTCAAATGTGACAGACTCAATTAAGCCGCATTCTAGTTTCTTTACCATCTCTTGGATTAATTACAGTGCTTGAAACCACGCAAGTGTTTGTACTTACGTAATTTAGGTTGAAGCTCAGATCAAGTTTGTTAGACTGTTATCATTCTTGAGCATGCACTCAGTGTAACAGTTGTTAATCTTATCTATAGTTTATTAAAGTAATGAATATTTTTGTAGCTTGTATTTTATTAACAGAAAATCTTGATAGGGATACTAGCGTTTAGATTCCTCTAATTCAGTGTTTCCCAAACTTTTTCGAGTGACCGGGTCACTATAAACTTGGGTCCATAAACCTATAACTCAACACACTTGAATAATAATCAGATTCCTAGACTAAATAACCATATGAGTGACATTTTAATAATTAAATTAAAATAATTACTAATCGAATATTTATTTAGAATCCAATAGATGTATTGTTTTATAGCATATTTATGCAAAAAAAAATTAAAACACAATAAAAGAAACTTAGGTGAGAATATACTTTTAACATAAAAATGAATTATCAAAACAAACAATTCTAAGAAACTGTTTCCTAGAAGTTTATATGTCGTGTTTTCACTTAAATTTAGAATATATATTGCATGAACAGTTTCAATTTATGGAAATAGAATCCCCGCTCTTTTTTGCATTACCACCCCCCCGATATCAAATCACCGCCCACTTTGGGAAACACTGCTTTATTGCTTAGCATGGAGCGAGAGTAGTCCCCCATGCCATACAAATATCTAAATAAATTTTACGTATTAATTATTGATAATATGCATTTAAGTGAAATAGTTATTTCTTAACTAAGGTGATTTGCATATGAAACTAATAGTCCCTTTGAGAGAAATATTTGAATCTCAATTACGTAATATACAGATCATAAAAATAAGGAAAACAATACTGAAGAATCAATAAGACAAAATAATTGATAAAAAGTAGAACAGACAAAAGAAAAATGTTGAACGAACGTTTAACAAGTTGTACAATCAGTTAATATATTTAGTTTTAAATTTAAATTTGTTATATGTTGTGTGAAAGTTGTGTTTTATTTCTTTTTGTAACATTCATTAGCGTTCTCTTTGAAATCATCTATGTATTTTGTATAGGTATGGTATGCTTGCTTACCATAGTAGTTGGGATAATTTTGTGATGGTAAGGTTTTAACTCGAACACTTATATTGACATCATCGGAGTCCAATGAAATAGGTTGCACAAATTGGTGTGCATGTGTGTCTGCATTGGGTAACATATATCAAAAGACAAAGAAGATATAATCTTACAAATTTCATATTTAAATTACTGACAATTCTGAAACAGAATAGCAAGTTCATAAATAATATTATACTTTTGTATTGAGCACATCATTTCATTAAAAATAAGTTTCTTTGATTTTATAAAAACATTATTTACTATAAAATCGACGAAGATAGTTTTTTTTTTACATTTAATATCTATTGAAAACATTTACGGATTTGTTCCTGGGAGTCACTTATTTACAAAAAAAAATCCCAAAATTTCCTGTTTCGGAATAGGGTCTAAATTATTCTAAAGGTCTCTGATTAAGTTGATGAAGGCACAAAATGCAGTAAGATATAGCAAACTTATTTTAAGTTTAATTCAACTGAAAAAAATGGTAGATAAAAATAAAATAGTGTGCTTTAGTAAATCATAGCTAGCGAGGTAAGTAAACTGAGGTATATCCACCGCTCCTGCCATAAATAAGAAAAGCTTCGTTCGTGTGGTCTTAGGTTGTTATGCCGGTTTGAACGCTTGATTATTCTAATGTACTTTAGCGAGATTTGTAATTTTATAGCAATAACTATTAGCATTGGTATTTACTATACCAATTAATAATCTCTGGTTAAGATAATAAGCAATGATTTATTAAAGTTTTTAAGCAACTTAATTTAATGCAGTTTTTGAAAGAGTGTATATTTATAATGAAATAAGCGTAAGTCGCGTGGCCTTTTATGTTGGATTATTTTTATGTATAAAAGACACGGATGGTCAGTTTTGAATCGGAAGCACACTTTTTTATTCAATGACTTCCATAGTCTTGAGGAGAAACATAGAAGGGTAGTTCTTAAAACGTGACCAAAGGATATTTCATTCATGAGTCAAATCCGTAATTAAGCTGTAAAATAATTATTGATGGGCTGCATTCTTTTTATGTATTGCACTAAATCATTTCTCCTCGTATATGTACAATGCATAAAACGTGAACTCTAATATTGGAATATTCATTGCTAATTAAAAACTGGATAAATCTATCGATTTCTTTACAAATATCAATCCATTACATGCATTGGGTTAGTGACGTAATTAGTAATTGCAGATTGCTTTCATCTATATGTGAATTTAATTTTCCTATTGAAACATATTCTTGGAATGGTGGACTCTCATGTGTCTGTATAACTTTACATTATCCACTTATTTCAATCTTAAAACAATCTTGAAGCATTGGGATTTCTTTTATAATCCTTTTTTGAAACGCACGAAGTATGTTGTTTGTTTTTGAGTATTCGTATTACAATATGATCTCACACATATTCTAAGTCCATGCATAAAGCTATAAATACAATGATATTTGAGTGTATTAAAATTTTAATGATATGAAGATCCAAATGAATAAAAAACTAGAAAGCACGTCAAATTGAACATTATGCACAATACACATTTTGACTTTCACAATTTCTCTCCTTTAAAGTGAATACCCTTTGATGTTAATGTCTTTTTGAGTAAGCAGTACAAATATGTTTGTAGATGTTTATTAATGATACAAATGTTTAGCAATGTCATAGAAAATAACATAATATTGACTGACATTACACCATATGTTGAAATAATCACTAGCTGTTTTCCATTAGAAGTATTTATATTGAAATAAACGACAATAGAGATAGGGACATAATAACGAACTTAATTTATAGATAGTTTATACACAAATTTAGAACAAACTAATTCCCATGAGTACTTTTCATAACAAAAGTTTGTGTTCCTTAATATCGTACGATAATTATAACTTTCAACAAAGTTTAGGCGATTGAACCCTGCTTTATCTATGTTTCTAGTTCAGTGAGTTTCTTCTTGGGTCAAATAGTGTTAAACACACAAAACAGAACATAATGCTTGCACTTTGAAACAAGTAAAAGTTGGATTAAAGAAGCATGCATGCTTCACTGAAGACTCTGAATGAAAAGGTTTAGCCTTCTGGAACGATATAATTTATAGAAGCTTTCACATTGGAGAAGTTTAATTAATCAAATGACTCAAAAGAGAGTGG
>JAPFBL010000070.1:1362500-1382500 GCA_026182355.1 Hermatobates lingyangjiaoensis
TAATAATAATAATCTCCAACACTTCTATCACGTGTAACAGATCATACACATGCACATACAATACCTAGGATCTGGGGCTCGTACATTGACGTCAAAGTACCTTACATTTTCTCTGCCTCTCTCTTGCGAATATTGAGGGATAAACCAAGGGTTGAAGACCATCTGGGCTGCTTATCCTCATAAAATTAAATAAAAAATGTAGATATGTGGTTGAATTCAAAAACTCTCGCTAAGCATGAAGGGAATTCATAATTGAATAACCAAAGTATAAAGTAAATCATGTCTAAGCATACTGAAACTATCATTAATGCTCCCTAACTTACTTAGCGTAAAATATTTAGTTTAGGAGATATTTTTAGTTTTGAACTAAGGCAAAAAAAATAAAAGGACAAATACAAAGGTATGTAAGACATACCTGAGACTACAAAAGAACATTTACAATGGATTGTAGAAGTTGAAACTGCGTAGACTGTAGACATTCAAATCGGGTCACTTTTAAAGGATATGAGATCGGCAAAAAAAGAAAATAAACATTTAAAGCAACGACAAAGTCTGTTGATTCCTGATAATAAAAATGGTGGAAGAAAATTTTGAATCATTGCCCTATTTTTTTTTAGATACAAGTGTGCTAATTGTAATTTTGAAAGCATTGTTTTGATTAGAAATCTATTGACGGCTTTTTATTTGTGGAAACAAAGAGTAGAGATAATGGAAATAAAATGATGGATTTTAGCTTTTGTAATTTCTTATTGAGATGGCATACAAAGGATAACCTTATTTCAATACCATCCAAAACTAAAATTCAATTAATTGAATTTAATTTTCCATTGAATCCTTAGATGAATTATCTTAAAAAGACTGTATGTTTTAAAATATCGTTAATATTTGTAATCATATTGTGATGTAAATATTTATAACAGCTTTCTTGGACACCCAATATAAACATAATTGGATTCAATGGACGTCGAAATTTGTAAAGCCGTAATGAAGTGAAACTATATTTTTACCTATAAACAAATAGTTTGTGTACGTTCAGAAACCAAATAACCATCTTTTCAATTTATTGGACTGTAAAATATTACTTTTACCAGGTCTATGGATCATATCACATTTGTAACATATATATACCAATTAAAATAAGCAGTGACACATAAACAGAAACACAACAAAGACTCACTTTACAATATTTTGACCGCCATTACGGTTGTGTTTCTGTTTATGTGTCACTGTTTATTTTAATTGTTATTTGTCCTGCCGGACTGTTTTTTGTTTATCATGGTATATATATATATATATATATATATTATATAAGAAATGGGAAAACAAGACTAAGATCTTTCAACCGTAAAAAGCGGTCTTCGTCAGAGTCAAAAACCCAACTGAACACTAGATGCAGAAAACATCTGGTGAGGAGTTGAGAAGAGTGGGAGGGAAGAGTGGTATTTTAAAGGGTGAAAGCGCAGGAAAGGACTAATGTCCAGAAAGGGATGTTTGGGGATGTTTTTTTCCCATTTCTTATTGTGGTTTGATCATTGATTGTTGTTTCACGTGTTTATGTGAAATCTTTATATATATATATTTTAAATATATAATTATATCTATCTTAAATACTTATAATTAAATCACCATTATTTTATCTAATTGTTAAGAGAGAATAAATCTTAAAATCACGATTTGAGGACGAAATCTTCCAATAACACCCTGAAGTATATTCCATATTGTGTTAAGTGTAATAGTTTAAAAGAATCCCCATTTTACAGGTCAAATTAGCGAAATAAAAATATATTAATGATATTTAAAAAAAAAGGAAAGTTTAATATGTAATACTAACTTTGAATGAGTTTTGATAACAAAATTTGCCAGTTGATGTTAAATCCTAAATGCAGGCCAGCTTGTTATTTTTTTAAAATGTAGTTTCGTGTTATAGTGACTCTATCAATAAACCAAAAGTTTGAAAATTATCTCTCCAGCATATTAATTAAGGCGGATGACTAATGCAAAGTATTGATATTTATGTGTGAACAATATATGATCGTAGTAATTTTTGTTCATAAAGTACCTACTGTAGCTCGTTTTTCTTTGAAGCAGTTCCAAAAAAGCTATTAAAATAGTATAAAGCTTATTCTCCTATAAAGACTATTTGTATTTAGCTTAATGAGATGTTTTAAATATATTATATACGAGTAGATTTATAACTTCCGGTGTTTAATTACTCTAATTGATCTAATTTTCTGTTATCACCATTAGTAATTTTATTTTGTTCCATCAATTGTTATTTAATTATTCCAATTGATATAATATTATTATTGAAACATTCCTTCAAAATTAATAATTTTTTAATTAATTACGCTTTAATTAAATTTAATTATACTGGTCATTTGGCATTATTTATTTCATTTAGTTTCCTGAGTAGTAACGGTATTTCATTGCTCTATTTGGTGCAATTTTCTGGTTTTTAATAACTCCCTTTAAAATAAATAATTTTTTCTCATTTATTACATAATAGCAATTTCATTTTGTTTTACAGTCAACACGCTTGAAACAAAATTGATTAAAATGATGAACAGTATTTTGTTTTGCTAGTAACAGTAAACTGGAAAATTAAAAGTTACTCTAGGTCAGGGGTGCTCACACTTTTTCAGTATGCGAGCTACTTATAAAATGACCAAGTCAAAATGATCTACCGACCCATAAAAGCGTATGGTATTTTAAAATTTATTGAACATTCTTACCTTGTATTATTGCATCAGCCAATATTGCAACAAAATAAGCTCTGAACATGTTTTTGTAATTACCATATAATAATAATAACTTTTTTTTTTTTGGTTAAGGAGGTGAAATGCACTTACTCACATTGTGCTGGGATCCCAATAATAATAACAATACATTGACAATTTATAATAATAATAATAATTAAAAATAAATAAATAAAAATAATAAAATAAAATAATAATACAGCTGTTTTTTGTAGCTTTTCATTGTGCTCAAGGACAGAAGCTTTGTAGGAGGATCAAAAAACACACACACACACACACACGCACGAGAGAGAGAGAGAGAGAGAATGGGCTGACTGTCACCCTGGAACTTTTTTTTTTCAAAGTTGTATGCGATCTACCACTATTGGCCTCGCGATCGACTGGTAGATCGCGATCGACGTATTGAGCACCCCTGCTCTAGGTAGTAGTGGATGGAAATGGTTACTCAAAATATTGTCGTCCTGTTTATCTGAGTTGGAAGCTTTGATATCATTTGTCTGTCTCCCTTAAACATCCCTTAAATAGTAGTTACAGTAAAGTAACTACAGTAGCTCGTTTTTCTTTGAAGCAGTTTGAAATTAGCTATTTCAATTGTACACAGCTTATCTTCCTATAATGAGCTTATTTGTATTTAGTTTAATCGAATGTTTTACTGTTTGGCATTAACATTTTCCAATATTTATTATTCAGTAATATTGGAGTTGTAAGTAAATTTCTTTAAATTTTTATACAAAACTATACCAACTTTATTACTATTTTACTTTTATTACCTACATTACACTTTTTCTAATGGAAAAAATGATTTGATTTAGTTATTAGTTAGGTCTCATAAAAAAAAAACTCTCTAGAGATTTTATTTTAGGAGAACAAAAATAATATGTTAGAACCATAAAATAGGTTATGAAGTAGATTTCCCATGAGGTAATATTGGTCAAAACATATAAATTTTATCTTTGCTATAAAGTTATTTTTTTTGGCTTTAGTATGAAATTGATCCTGTAATCGCTCATTATACAGTTGTGACTTGTACTTTGCTGGTGAATTTTTGATAGATACCGTAAAATCCGGCGTATAAGACTCCTTGTCATAACCAAAATTTAGCTCCAAACTTGAGGGGGGTCTTATACGCCCAGGAAGAAAATCATAACTCAATAAAATAATCTAAATTAAATTAAAATTTGGCATAAAATTATTTAATTTTTTTCATAAAAAGGGTATTATTTAAAGTATATATTTTTATTAGTTATTTGAAGGTAATTTCAATTTATTCATAATACTATCATACAACAGCGCTACACGTCCATATGATGACTTTTTAACAGAGGTAGATGAAGAACTCGTAAATGAATTAAATGAATTAGACTGACAGGAAGAAGATTTTGCTGGACTTGATGAATAAGGTTTTTAATTTTAAACTTTATGTTGTTTTGATGAATATATTTTATTACCTAGATAATCTTTTTATTTCTTTTAATGTATTTTATTATATTTATACACAAAATATTTTTTTTTCGAATAAGTACGCGTGCCGATATTTTATATGAGGGGTCTTATACGGCGAGGATATGCTAAATCCTAGTTTTTGCTTTATAATTTAAGAGGGGTCTTATACGCCGGACTTTACGGTACCTATATGTTCACTCACTCAATCTTCCTACTACCATCTCACTCTCTCTCTCTCTCTCTCTCTCTCTCTCTCTCTCTCACTTTTATATAAATACACATACATAAACAAACACGCGCACCACACACGCTCACACGCAAACACACCTACATGTACGTAGACATAAACAAATATCAAAAAAGTTATAAAAATATATTTAGAGTCCTTTAAAACATCAAAACCACTCGAACTCTAAAAAATATGTTTTTTTTTTATATTACTCTTGTACTTTGCTGAGCCATAAAGAGTTAAAAAACAAATGACATGGTAACAGTATGAATAATCTGTTGTGAAACACTTTACATATTTCATTAATATTATTGTAAATATTCGCTATTTCTGAAATTTTATTAAATTAAAAGTGTAGATTCCTACCTAAAATGTTCACTTAATGTTTTTAATTTTAAAAAAATCAATTAATACTAATAATTAGAACTTTAATAGCTATATATTTCCATACACTGCACAATATGTACATATTATTTCATTCACTGCTCTGGATGAAATAATAGCGGTAGTAGGTGTTTATAAATCAATAAAAAATAAATAAATATATAATGTTACAATAAAAATATTTTAATTACAATATAAATAATTTAATAAATATATAATAAATAAATATATATTTATTTATAATAAATAAATAAATAGGTGTTTAAAAATGAACTTCTAGTCATGTATTTCTTTAGTTTATTTTTCAAAACAAAAATCTTTAAACTTTGCATATAAGTTTAATTAAATCAGACAAAAAATTATATTTTTGAGTAAACAAACTAAATAAAATAACTACATTGACAGTAAACGCAGGCAAGCACAGGCAGATGAATTTGTGGAAGTTAGTTTATTGTACTCAAGACACCTGGAAACGATGAAAGTGTGTATCAACAATTCTTCTGTAACTCCCTTATATTTAATACTAGACTATCCGTGACCTTTTCTGTCACTCGGAAATTATAACAATAGGTATTGAAAATAATTCACTGCACATGACTGACAGGGATAATTTTCATTGATTTTTCTTGTTATTAAGACACAAAACAGATCCTTATATGACCCCAAAGATTTTGGTGTAGTATTCTTAACATAAATCAAGATATATACACAATAACTATATTTAGCAAAATAAAAATCATTTAAAAGTAAAAGAAAAATCATTTATTTTATCATATAAATGAATAAAGCATCAATTAAAGTTATATACACAATGAAATATATTTAAAACAAACAAAACATGTAAATTGAAATATTCAATTTATTTACCTAACATACAATAACATTAATAAAAGGAATGTGTCTTTATAATATTATCTGAGAACATTCGTATTTTATCTGACAGTTGTGTACAAGATTGTTTCTAAAATTATTCATTTTTAACCTCTAATAGTATTTTAGTATATACATGTTACATTTATTTATAATACATTTGCAGTACTGTCATCAGCGAGCGCTCAAGCCTTTGGGCTACTCTGGCTCTTTGCCTTTATTTTATTACCAGTGTTTATATTTTACAAATTTTAAATTCAAATATTTTTTTGTTACCTTTATTTGTAATATATTTGTGAAGTTCTCATCGGCGAGCACGCAAGCCAGTGGGCTACTCTGGCTCCATGCCTTTAGTGTATTACTAGTGTTTATACTACGGAAATATTCAATTAAAAAAAAACATTATTACATTTTATATATAATATTTCTGCACTACTGTCATCGGCGAGCACGCAAGGCACTTCCTACCCTGGCTCTAAGTTTGGTAATATGGTGATAATTTTCTTTTGTTTTACATTATTCAGGTAATAAATAATATGTATTTAATTTCAGGTCTCTATCTCCACGGGAAATGGGTGAACAAACAATCAAACAAACTAACAATCTCACGAACTTTATATATAAAGATTAAACACAACTGAATGTAAAGAACTTAAGATAATTTGCATTAACAATTTCTATTTATCCAACCGAATATAATACTCGTAATACTTAATATTTTAAGACTTTAATGTTTATTTTTACTTTTCGTTCTAAATTAAACAAATAATATGAATTAAAAAGGAAATAGTGATATTTTTCTAGCAAATTGATGTATAGTTTTTCATACAAAGTTTGTAATTTACGGTCTCAAGTTTTAGTCAACATTGAAGGCCAAGGATGTTGAGCTAGGTTCTTAATTTACTTTTACAGTGTTTGTAAACATCTACTTCGACAAAACCAAAACAACCTTATTTGCAACAACAATTACATATTTTAAAAGAACTAGGTTAAATTGTGGATATCAGTTATATTTTCAACGACAATTATGTTTAGTAAACTTTTCAAGATCTTATAAATACTTTTCCCTTCCGGTTAGATCAAAATTTAGAAGTGTCAATAATTTTATTCTCATATTATGACCATATCTTTATATTAAGATCTTTAAATTAAATTGTGAGACATTTCTGAGCGTTTCTTATATTTAGAACTCAATTTTTTGGTGTTAGAACATTGAAGCATGTATTTATTTATGAACATTTATTTTTGAAGAGTATTTAGGAATACATTTATGAATTTTAATTTCCAAGCTTGTAATGTCGCATATTTAAAGAGTATGTAGCCATTGATTTATTACTAAACAATAAAGGTTTATTGATTTGCAAAAATTAGATTTATGCAATTCAAAATATGAAACAGCCCTTTAGGGCAAAATATCAAAGGATTTCAAGAAAAGAACACATAGAAACAGTACACAACTCACTTCAATATTTCGACCTCGTCTTCATCAGGAGAAGGAACCGAGGAAGAAGATGAGTTCTGCTTAGCTAGCAAACAGAGTTACTGCCAGACACAAAGAACTCATCTTCTTTTTCTTCTTGTCCTTCTCCTGATGACGACGAAGGAGGTCCAAATATTGGAGTAAGTTGTGTATTGTTTCTACGTGTTCTTTTCTTGTAATCTTTTAACAGATTTATAAAATATTATAAGATGTATATATAATTGTATATTTATTTTTTATACACAATATGTGAGAATAACCACAATGTTATATCATATCTAAGAAAGTTAAATTTCTATAATTTGTTTATTATATAAGATTTAAGGAAGGAGAGTAAATATTGGAGTCTAGAACTTAATTAGTAGAAAGCAATAATAGTGGCCTGGTTGGCGTTTGGGCCTTAGATCACAAGGAATGTGACTTGGGAATCTGTAATCCCGATAACGCTAGCCGCCTGGACTGCCACGCCAATAAATTACATTTAACAAGTTGCTTACGTCCCTGGAGGCTGCAAATGGGCCAGTAACTACAAGGCAAGATAGGTGGTCATGTTCAAACTGTGCAAACAACATTCCTTTTGGAAATAAAAGAATCAAATACAATAGAAAATTGTGATTTAGTTTGAATGGAAATATAATAAAACTTAATTAATTAAATGTTAATTAAAAGTAATTTTAACGAAATGCTACTTGGATTAGAGATATGAGAGTATAGGTTAGTAACCATGGTAAAGCTGGAGTTGTCTGTGGATTGACTATAATCGGACGAGATCTATAATTCAATATAAGATCTGGAGTTCTTAGCTCACTGTACCAGATTTTTCATGAATGTACGAAAAAGGTTTTAATCTGGAAAAAAATTTAAGCAGTCAGTCATGAGACAGTGTGATGTCAGGTATTCGCTAAACACTCATCAGCTCTACCTCATAATCAAAACATATTTGAGTAAGTAAAGATTTACTAATACAAGTATGCAATTACACTTGTAATTACAGATCTGTATCTCTGGCTTAGCAAGAACATGATTTTCTATTTCCTCGGTTAAATACATCACTACTTTTACTCCTTGTGGGTTGAGGGCAAATGTATTTATTATTTCATTCAGTATTCTATAGTTTTTCTCAACTTACCTAATATATGGAACACTCTTTTAAAATTATTATTAACAACAACAAACAAGGTTCAACTATTGACTTTAGAGAACCTGCAGTTTAAACAAAAACTTACTACTACACCCTGATTAAATGTTTATATATTAATGTTTTAAGCCTAATTTTTAACAGGGTTAAATAACTCAAAAAAATAATAGAAATAATTAAATTCACAATAGAAATTAATAGAAAAAATTCTACATTTTAATCCTTAGTGTATTTTCTAAGTTGTTTGAAATGGATAACAAGGCTCTATAATGGGCAAATTTAATAGCCAAGAGTTATTTTAATAATTTATGTCTTCTTCTAAAGATGTTAGACTTTAATTATCGAACTGAGTTTTGTTGACATCAAGAAATATCTAAAAGAAATTATTTTAAGGAACTTTTTGTTATTTTATATATTTTTACTACAACTTTTTCAGAAAAAAATGATGAAATTTCAGTTTTTTTCTTCTAGAGAAATTTGAACTTTAATAAATTAAAACTTTCCTTGTCTTTGGCAGGAAGTTTGTATAATAATATTAAATAATACACATAACTATGACATTCTTATTTTGCACACATATTACACTGCAATGTATTCATAATAACTACGCATAACAAAATTATAACGCCTATCTGTTTGTTCATTCTTATCTTATAAATATGTATATATATATATATATATATATATATATATATATATATATAATATATATATATATATATATTGGGAGCAGACCTTCATTCAAACATGTTTTGTTAAAATTTTTTCAAATAATCAGAAAGTTTGAAAATTTCACTCGCAAAAGGACAAGAATAAAAATTGGCATAATTTTTAACAATATATATATATAAACTAGAATTTAAAAAAGAACACATACAAAGGAAACCACTGAACTCACTATATTTCGATGTCCTCGTCTTCAGGAAAAGAAAAACCCCATAACTGGGAAGAAGCAAAGGAGTTGGTTTTTATGTCATGTGAAAGAAGAAGAAACATTGTTGAAAGCGCCCTCATAAAAGACTTTTCTAAGAGCTTGGTCAACACTAGTCCAGGCCTTTTTAAATTAGATGAATTTCTAATTGAAGGAATTATCAAACAAATCAAGACTATTTCAACAGTTATAGGGAAAAATACTGTCAATGATGCCAATCTTACTCCTTCTTTAAATCAAAATTCATAACCTGCTTACAACTTGTATTCACTTGCTCTCTGACGACGTGAAAGCGAAAGGCCTTAGAGCGACTATCTTCTTTAATTTGTGGTGAGTTACCTGAATATATATATATATATATATATATAATAGAATAGCAGACTTGATTTAAAAAAGTTCATAGATAGGTAAATATCTTGGTTTAAAAAAAACACAAAAAATGTTTTCATTATTATTACAAAGAGCTATTACTTACGTCTATAATTAATTCAGAACCTAAATTTACTTTTGAAATATATTTTTCTACATATATGATGAATTTTATAGTAGTTAGGTTAAATTTAATAACTGGAACTAGCTGTTTTTAGTGGTCATAGTGATCTTCCCTTTCTCTCTTTTTGCATTATGAATATTCCCATTAACTGTGTCATTGCTGAAATAATTATTGTATATTCAAAGATTGTCTTATTCTATTTTCACAAATTGTGTTTTAATAGTTATGAAAACAATATTTGTCCTTGGAATGACTAATTAAACTAATAATTTTTGCAAATATATGCATTCTAAAACTCCTATTTGAATCAAGGTTATGCACAGCCAAGATATTTGCCAAAATTGGAATGTGTATGTAATTAATGATCTGCTACAGAGTTGACGCCCTTATTTAAGGTGGAAGGAAGTGGAATATTGAGAGAGGTATTCATTCTACTGAGACAACAGTAGACTAAGGGTTATTTCCTCTCTAGTCCTATCTAAATAAATGAATCAACCGTGTGCATCATGATCTGGTCATTATCCTGAGCGGAATGATATCCCAATTTTTTCTCTGTTTGCAATTCACAATATATAATGTAGATTATATATTAACATGTTTTCCATTAATTTAGTTTATATTAAATTATGATAAACTATGATAACATAAAATAAAACTTAGAATACAAATAATAATATTAAAGAAATAAAGTAGTTAAATAATAAAAAACAAGTAATCTGTATATATATAAATGAATGTATGTCTCTCTGCACTCCATAGATTCAAAAACCATAGATCCAATCGCCCCGAAAATTTAAGAAATTATTAGGTATGGAAGGTTTATGTAATTTTCTTTAAAAATCAGAGTTATGGTTCAGGTAATATCCCAAAAATATCATAATAGATAAGGTTTGCTGTATAATCTGTTTGTTTACATTTTGACTTTAATTGGTAATGGTGGCTGCATTAAGGTTATTATAAGGTTATTCCTTATGAATAACCAACTTCTAATATTTCCACATGCTTTGTTCAATTGGAAGCAGCCAGGTACCAGAAATGTTATTAGTGTTTTACGATTGATATTAAAGACAATTATTGTAATTTTATATGGGTTTCTTATTAACTTTATCAAAGCTTTAGTTATTAGCAATAGTTTACCATTAACTTTTCTTATCTAATTGGTTTAACTTGCTTTAAGCATTAAAGTAAGTTATGCTTACTTTAATGCTTAATTTAAGGAACTTTTATCAGGCATTAAATGTTAATTCAATGCTTAATGTGATAAAACTAGTAGTAGTTTTATTATTTTTTTAACACTCATAAAATAATAAGTGTGATTATTTAATAAATGCTAACTGCTTTTTATTTAAAAATTAATTATTTATTTAATATTTAATTAATAAATGATTAAAAAATATTAATCATTTATTAATATTTAATAAATAATAAATCTTATTATTTATTAATAATAAATAATAATATGTTTGTTATTATTTATTATTACAAAAATAATAAATAATATATTATTTAATGCGTTACCTAAATAATAACTTATTAACTTTAAGTATGAATGATAGTATTACGAATATTAATGATAATATTTGAACTATAATTCAAATCTTTTGGCTAAAGTATTGTTAAATTTTAATGGATTTAAGGCTTGCTGACTTATTTCTGATTGATTAATTCGTTTGTTTAAAATATGTAATTATTACTAAATTATTAGTATTTAGTATCCCACCCTATTCCATATAAGCAAAAAGATAAGTTATTATATATCGATGATATCTATCTAGAAGATGTTTATGATCTGATCTATGTTTAAATCAGTAAAACATATAAGGTAATTTATACATAATTAAAAATTAATTACATTAATATTCAAATCAATAACATATATAAAACATAATCACTGTATGTACGAGTATTTGTGTGTATAAACACAATTTTTACAATAAAAACTCTTAACATAATATAATGAAAAATTTAGGTACAATTTAGCATTTAGCACTCAACTGACACTTTACACACAATGCTTCTTCATAAATTTGATGATTATTTCATCAAAATATTCTTATCCAAACCTTCAAGAGACAATTTTTTTTACTGATATAATTGTAATTAAATATTTAAAAGTGTGTGAGGTATTCAGATTGAAAGTATTGAATGAAATGTAATGTGATGTGGTTTAACCTCTTCAACTAACTGGCTCCTAATTGAAACGATTTGTGGGTTTAAAATAACGTGTCATGATATTTAACAGGTAATTAAAGCTAAGACTTCTTTCGACATTTGTTGTATTGTTCGAAGAAAAATATTCTTTTTATTTTTTTTTTAATCTAATCTATGAACTACCAATTATATTAAAAGTGTGTTCTATTTATAATCAATGGTTTATTATATATTTTTTGCGTAAATTCTGTATTAATTTTCTTTATCTGAAAAAAAGGTAAGTCTAAAGCAACTATAGAAAAATTATATTGTTTTCATTATACATAATTTATTATTAGAGTTGGAATTAAATTGTATCCCGGTAGATCAGCGAGTTAAATAATAAAGGAAAATTGATGATAATACGAGGTGTGTAAATAAAGTAGTGAGACTGGCAACGTCGCTTTCGATCTGGCAACGCTGGAGACGCGTGGCCTTGAGTAGCGTCAGGTGCACGTGTGATGCGCCTCCAGTATGAATCTGAACTCGCCACAGTCATTTGTTTGTCCGTAGCGTTGGTTTTCGTGAAATGGTTTTTTCTTGAGCGTTTTAAAAATGAGTGACCTCAAAGTTGAGCAGCGGTTCAAAGTTGCAACCGAAACTTTTGAAAAACTTCAGGAGGCCTATGGAGAACGTGTTTTATCAAGGGCACAGGTTTTTCGGTGGTTTAAGGAATTTTCAGAAGGAAGAGAGTCCATTGAAGATGAACCACGAAGCGGAAGGCCTTCAAGTGCAAACACCGATGAAAATGTCAACAGAGTACGGAACCTTGTGCGTTCAGATCGACGCTTGACAGTCAGAATGATCGGGGAACAGTTGAATTTGAATCACACCTCCGTTCATCACATTTTGACCAATGACATTTTGACCAAAGACAAGTGGGTGTTGCATCACAACAACGCGCCCTGTCACACTGCCATCTCAATAAACGAGTTTTTGGCCAGTAAAAATATTCCTGTTGCTCCTCAGCCTCCTTATTCACCAGACTTGAGTCCTTGTGACTTTTTCCTCCTCCCGAGATTGAAAAATCACCTCAAGGGAACTCATTTCGGGACACTACAAAACATACAAACTGCTGTAACCGACCAGCTGAAGGCCATTCCAGAATCCGAGTTCCAGCAATGCTACAATGATTGGACGGACCGTCTCCAGCGCTGTGTGGCTTCCGAAGGGAACTATTTTGAAGGTGACAATATCACATTGTAATTATATTTGAATAGAAAATTTAAAAAAAAATCAGTCTCACTACTTTATTTACACACCTCGTATATGAAAAGACAAGGAACTTTTAAACATTATCGCTTTTGATAATTTTCCTTTATATTTAATTTCTTGTTTTTTTATTATTTAATTAGTTCATTTTTTAATTACCTTATTTCTTTAATATTATTATTTGTATTCTCAGTTTTATTTTATTTTATCATAGCTTAGTCCGTACTTTTATTTATGTATCAATTTCTCTGTTCATCCCTCAATTTTTTCTTTTATTTATTTATTGTTTTCTTATTTCATTTAATTAGAAATTGATTCCTCATTCTCTGTGACCAGGCACGCATGCGGCAACATTGTTGGTCTCCAACCGTCTCTGTACCAGTGCGCTTGGTTTCCCTCTCTTATCTCTCCTGAAGACGGTTCAAACCAAAAATTTGAGACTGTAAGTTGCTTTTAATTTCTCTATATTTCTTTTTCTACATTGAAGTACAATTGCCCGTTTAGATCGTATTTCCAACAAATAAGTGTATATATTTGTATATATATATATATATATATATGTATATAATTAAACCAATTAAATGAAATGTTCCATGAACTAAATAAACTATATTCACAAAAGAAATACAAAAATGAAACAGAAACTCACTTCTATCTACCTGATGACGAGGCCATCGAAATATAGTAGAGAGTTTCTGTTTTATTTCTTTGCGTTATTTTTGCGAATATATTTTATGTATAATTAAAGTGATACTACTAGGAAACAGAAAAAAGGACTAAAACTCACGATTCTCGATCATTTTGGCTTTTTTGCCATTTTCAGGAGAAGAGTAAAATAAATAGAAGAAGAAAGACAGATGCATAGAAGTACTTTATTGAAATAAGCTTATAATATACCAGTACATATCAGGTTTTTTTTTTAATTTGGAAAGCAAGTTAAGAACATATGTAGGTTTCATAGGTATGGTATTTCATTTGTCATTTGCCAAATCTTTGTTAAAACTTTTTTTTTAACTTTGTTAGCCCCTAAATTAACTATTTTGTTATACAAACTCTAAAATTTTGAATTAAAATTCTCTTTAATGGAAAACAACCTATTATTAATTTCACGAAAAATGTGAGACATCAAATTGCTGTGTTCATTTTCACTTAGAATAGTATCCTAAGATAATATGAATCTGAAATATAGTTGTATTTATTATTATCATCAAGTAAACAGTTCTTGGAAGGTTATTGTTACTACTTCAGTTGAAGTCCTAGAATTTATTCATTGCTTGTTTCATTATCAACAAAACTGTTTCATAAGATTTATTGTACAACTCTTTCATTTGCTTTGTAGCTTCAGTTTTACCTAGTAGGGCTAGTTTGGAAACTATAAACGCTACTCTGAAACTCAACTAGTAAAATTTAGTATTCACTTGTGTGTCTCTGTTCATTGGAGATAGGGGATTAAACAGCAGATGATTATTGTTATAACACTAATAACGGTGACTATAGCACTGTGTTTTAAAAAAAACTAATGTAATTCCCCTCTTCTGTACTAAAGTACCCCAGCAGTTAGCTTCAACGCCTTCCCCTCTTGTGTACTAAAGAACCCCAGCAGTTAGCTTCAACGCCTTCCCCTCTTGTATACTAAAGAACCCCAGCAGTTAGGTTCAACGCCTCGAAGAAACTCAGCACTTTTGCTAGTTCCAACGGTAAAAGTTTTTTTATGGTTTGTTGAGTGTCCCGAAGCACCTACCTCTGTGCAACAAAGTTGCCTTACAGTCATTCAGCAAGTGCAACGGTGTTTCTTCCTCTTCTTTGCAGAATCTGCACGAACCATCATTGATAATGCCCACTCAGGCTTTTTACGTTTCGGGAAAAAGAGACTTCCTCTCTCCTTCTTCGGGAGGGTCTTCTTCGGTTTCTTAGGTACACTTGTTGGAGGTTGGTTCCCACTACTTAGTGCTTTTGGACCATTTGTGCTTTTGGAGGATAGTCTTCCTTCTCCTTAGTATAATTCCTGTATCTCTATCGATAGTATTTTGTCAGCTCCAGCAATTCACCAGCATACCGGAGTAAGGCTGTTTACTCAAGGAGGTCGCCTTGAGGCTCTGTTCATAATACAGTAATCCCTGTATCATCCATCCTTCAGCACGGATTGTATAACACCTTAGATTGGGGTTGAGATAAAAGGAGGGCGTTTGGGGATTAAGAAGGATGTGAAACGAAGGTGGTCAGACCCAGCCCCTGATCACCTCATCCTCTTTCATTTGTCCCTGCATATAGCAGGTTAACAGGGTAGCCTCGTGAAGGCTGAAAGTCGGAGTTGAATGTTAGAGGTTATTAGAGGCGCTTAATCACTCCATTACTACTCCAAAACAACAGATACTGGTGACACTAATTAGTTATTTGGGTAAATAAATAAATATTATTTCCTAATTTTGAGGAAATTCGATTTACTTTTGACACATGATATTAGTTTGACTGGATGGTAATTTTTTAATAACTTAATTATATTATTAATACTACTCTATTTCATTTTATATTGTTGCAGCACAGCGATTAGTTATACAGTAAACGGTGTACCATCTATTAATCAGTATCTAGAGAAGATTATGTCTTAAAACGATAATTGTGTTTTTCTCAAAGAATCATAATTATTTGGTAATATATTTTACTCTTTGGTACAGGTTTCAAAATCTTTGAATAATGTATATATGACTTAGGTTTATTCGTTATTAGAACTTAAAAAAAAATATTTATAATTACACTCTTATACCCTTCTTAAACATTTCAAGTTAATTAAACAAAGGTTAAATTGTAATGAATGAATTATTATAGTGATTGTAGTTTATTGAAAGTAAAATCTCAGAGATAATTGTTCTGTATGTTGTATTTTAAATTCTTCTTAAAATTATGTCTTTTTACTAAGAACATTTCTTTTAAAAGGGATATTTTAGTATAGGCAAGAAATAGCTATATACAGAGCAATATGACTGGCGTCATAAACCATCAAACTCTGGCCGCAAAATAATCCTCACTGCAGAATATCAAAAAGGACTTATTTCCAAACCTTTTAGTCTCTATGGTGACATTTATGCATAAAAGAAGGATGTTTAACAAAGTTAAAAAAGTGTTTTTTATTGCAGAGAGTGTATAGAAGGGTAGTGGTACCATCTATAACCATGCAGTAAATGCAAAAAATTTCCTTATTTTGCTGGTCAAAATTAGATTGATGCCTAATACAATTAAAAGACCTAATTAAATTTGTCTACTATGCTGTAGTGCTATCTGTCTAAGTGGGTTTTTGCATAGTTGACTTTTTTATTTTGAACTTCTCAACAATTTAAGAGTATTAAATATTTGAACAATAACAGGTACAAGTCTATGACATTTTTCTAATGAAGTAACAATAGTAATAATAAACTAATAATTATTAATATAATAATTTTTTTTTCGTCGTAGGATGTGGAAAAATCTGTTCATCAGATCCCTTAGCAAGACGTCTTGCTTAGGGTATGTGGGGTTGGGGATCCCGACCCACTAAAAAACCACATCCTATTTCCTGGCAATACTCGACACGGAAACCGTTTGCATATTACTTCATGCCGGTGCTTCAGTCCTCCTGAATAGGATTCACCTTCTTGTCCCCATTCGTTCACCTATGAATTATCATTTCCCTTGCCTTACACTTTCATTCTTCTTATGACGGAGAACCGCCTCTACAAAGTTTGCAAATTTTGACCAATTATCTTCATAATATAATAAATTAACAAATAAATTAATAATTAACTGACATTATATTGCAGTATATTTAAAATAATGTTAGGTGTCAACAATTTGACTGAATATTTAAAATTGCAGCAATGTCCAACAACTGAAGCAAAAAATATAATTTTACATTTGTAGGTTTAATAACTTATTCATGATTATAAATATTGTGTCACTGAAAATTTACATTTCAATTCATAGAAAAATAATTATTCATATTTAAGTTTACTACAGTACTAGTTTTATAATACCATAATTAAAAAAAAAAAAAGAAAACGAGCAGAATACTTAAACATCACCATGGTTTATATTTAATTTGAAATCTGAACTAGATCTGCAGACATTTTTAAAGTTCAAAGGTTAAAAAAAACTATGACATCACGGAAAGGTGTGTTTTTTTAAAATTAGATATTTGACCGCTTAAATAACAATTAATATATAAAATAATTTACAAAGAGGCTATTTATTATTTATTTATTATTAAACCTTGATTTATTGTTGAGTTTTTAGCTAGTGTAAACTGGGTTGTTAAGGTAATGATGTGGTCCATGTGGCGTTAGTATTAGAAATATTATATCTGTAACTCTCAAAGTATATATTTTCCCAAACAGAGAATGGATATATTGTGATGGGCGTCTAATGGAAAGGTCTTAAGCTTTAGCAGAGTTAGGCTTAAATCGGAAACGGTGCTCACCCTGTTAACTCATTTTCATCTCCAGTAAATTATTGGCTAGTTACTATGTTCTCCTAACTCTATCAATATACCATCAATATGACTACTTCTACCAGCCTGCACTCTAACGCCCAGGAAAAAAAATTTTTATTTTAAATTGTAACTTTTATTTCATAACTTATTTCGTAACTTTTATTTTTATCGTACAATTTTTATTTTAAAAAATAAATTGTATGATTAAATATTTAGTTTTATTTTGTAATTATTATTATGCTAAATGACGAACTATAAAAAATTTAATAAAACTATGTAGAAATAACTTTCATGCGAGTTGTTATAAGAAAAAGATGACAAAATGACAGAATTTTATATAAAGAGATGCAGATATAAGTCTAACAGATATAATAAGATATATATAAAAAAATGATATACAACAGAAATAAATATTATTAGATAAATAAAGAATAAGATCAATAAATAAAATAAATAATTAAGAAGTTGTAAAAATATCACAGAAAAAAAATAAAAAGAACAAAAAAATATGATAAAGTAAGGAACAAATATATAAAGTGTTATTAAATTTATTAATATATTACAAACTTTTGTTAACTGGCTATGGTTCATTTTTTCATATTTAGAGTAGTATATATATTTTTAAATAAATGTGGAAAATGTAAATAATTGCTTAAATAATGATAAGAAGTGAAATTAAGATGCCTCGACTAAGCATTTGAAAAATATAATTTTTATATTTTTTTTATTTATTCGTACATTATATGTGAAAACATTATATCATCATTCATGTACAAATTCCCATAAGTTGCAGATTATTTTACCAAAAAAAAAATCAATATTATATCCTTTATAGGAACATTTTTTAAAACTTTTATGATGGAAGGATTACAGTTCTTAACTCCTGGTTAAGGAAGCTATTGATAACCTGAACAACAATAAAATAAATCCGAATTGAAATCTCGGTGGACGAGGCCAAAGAGTGACGTTAGAGAATAAACCTTCTAGAATATTGTTATTTTCTAGAGAAGACAATATGTTATTTTGTGAGAAGACAATACTAGATGGGCACTCATAAAAAAAAAGCAATATACCATTTTCATTTATAGTAAAATTTATTATCTAATACAACATTTTTGAAATTAATTATTTATTTTTTTTTTTAAATCAAAATTTATATTACCAAATGGCAAAGTAAATAAGTTAGCAGATGGTTCAATTTCATTAAAACGTTTTAATATCCCCAGAATCAATTGTGTGTTTCCCTTCAATGGCTGTGCTGTTTTCTGCCTCTTTGGGCTCCAATACCCATTCATTACGTCATTTAATCTTTGTTAAACGCTTTATACCTCCATTAATATTTGCTCAAAAGGCAGTAAATAGAACAATTCTGGTTTAACGAATAACATTATTTATTACTATTAATCTTTACAGCTTCTTTCTGATATGACTCTTTATTACTACAATTTAAAAAGTTGCTTGTTTTATTGTATGATTAAGAACATTATAATAGCTCTTTTTGACAAGTATAAGCAGGCAATAACCATGTTAAATATTTCTAACAAGATCTCAAATAAATAATTATAAGAAAACAGAAAGTTATTTAAAATATTGCAATTATTCTAATTTCTAATTATTACAATTTCTAATTAATCGAAAACTTGTTCAATTCAATTGCAGTAATAGAAAACGAGTGAGTGCAAAAGAGGAGAGGAAGTGTGTTAATGAATTCTTATGTATTTCATGCACTTAAATTTTCATTTATTTCAAGTATTTTTTCATTAATAACAATTAATAACAAATTAATAACATTCATAGCAATTTTCATTAATAACAACGGAACCTTTTTTTTTCAATGTTGCTTGGACTATTAACTCCATATTAAAGTAGCAATTGATAATCGGAATTATTATTATTCTATTTTATTAATATTTATATTGTTAGAGTTAATGCAAGTAGTAATTAATAGTAATTTTATTTAAGTAATTATTATTATTTAATTCCGCATTTCCGATATTTTTAATATTTAAATATAAAACTAGTCACTAAGGATATAACTGAACAGTAGTCTTTTCAGTTTTATGTTTAAATTATGTTTTTATTGTATTTTTAATTCTAATATCCAATTCGTAAAGTTTTTATTGTATAATATCCTAATTAGTATAGGTTTGTAGGAAAGAATTAAAGATTTTTGGAGTTTTTGGAAGGGAGTTCAAATTGAGTTAGAAATATATCGATTTTAAAAGCTTCTAAAATACTATATTCTAAACGGAAATTTTTTAAATTAATCATTTTCAAACCTAACTGGTATAAAGTGGTCTTTTAATTTTTCAGTAATTTTCCACACCGTGGTCCATATCTATATTTGAGATGCACACACACATATGCGCGCACACACGCGCACAAACACTCTCAGATATACACATACATGTT